>PVJI01023393.1:0-23658 GCA_004026765.1 Micronycteris hirsuta
GTTCCAGAGGAATACTTTAAGCATGAACCTGAGCACAAATTTATTTAACAGATTTGTTCATACTCTTTCCAGTGCCACACAACTAACAGCTGAGTGTACAATAGTAACTTTGGTTTACCTAGAAAGGCTTTTACCTTATGCTGAGATCGACATTTGTTCCACGAACCGGAAAAGAATAATTTTGGGAGCTGTTGTTCTTGCTTCCGAAGTTTGGGACGATCAGGCTGTATGAAATGTGGACTGCCAGACCCTCAAGGACATTACAGTTGAGAACATGAATGAAATGAAAAGGCATTTTGTGGAGCTACTTCAGTTTAATATTAATGTTCCTGCCAGTGTTTATGCCAAATACTACTTTGACCATCACTCCTTAGCAGATGACAACAACCTGCCTTTTTGTTTTGTGCCTCTTAGCAAACAAAAAGCACAGAACCTAGCGGCCATTTCCAGACTGTGTGATGACAAAGACCTGTGCAGAGCTGCTGTGAGAAAGTCTCTAAAAAGGAGGGGGGTTGGGGGGTGGGAACAGATATACTATGCAACTGTTAATCAAGTGAAAGGCAGAGCAGCTATATTAGTATCAGACAGAGTAAGCTTCAGATTTCAGGTAAGCAGTATTACCAGGAACAAAGAATGCTATCTCATAATAAAGGGTCAATCCATCAGGGTTTAACAGTCCTAGATGTCTATGCAGCACCCTACAAGGCAACTCTGAAATACATGAAGCAAAACCTGACAGAACTGAAAAAAGACAAACCCACAACTACTCATTGAAGATTTAAGCATTCCTCTCTCAGTACAGTATTTGATGGAACAAAATGGAAAACCTGAAAGATTATCAAGGAATCTAACCTAACTCTCATTTTTATAAACCCTCCCTCAAAACATGGCAGAATATTCTTTTTAGGTGCAAAGGGTACAATTCACCAAAATAGGCCATATATGTGGCCATAAAACAAGACGCAATAAACCTTAATTTTTTTTAAGTAAACCCCTTTAAGAAAAAAAAAGGATTTTTTAAATTTATTTCTAGAGAGAGGAGAGGGGAGAGAGGAAAAGAGGGACAGAAATGTAGACGTGAGAAGCATCCATCGGTTGCCTCTCTCAGGCACCCCAACTTGGGACCTGCGCACAACCCAGGTATGTGCCCTGACAAGGAATCGAACAAGGGATCTTTTCGCTTTAAGGGAGGACGCCCAACCAACTGAGCCACACAGGTCAGGGTTAAATTAAAAAACATTAAATCACATAAAGTATGTTCTCTGAGACACAACTGTTGTGGAGGTGAAATAACAATGTATGTAAAGTGCTTAGGAGGGAGCCTGGAGCCTAATAAGCGGTCTGCTCTGCTCTTGGGATCTCCGGGGCAGTTCCGCTAGGGGAGCCGTGTGGGATGGCAGAGTCAAGGCCTTGCGACAGTGAAGCAGCGGAAAACACTTCACCAGGAGGTCCTGGCTTTGGCCTGCCCAGCTGGGGGCCGGAATGCCTGGGTCCCATACCCTCTCAGTCACTTACTGGCTGTACCACCCTTATTCGGAGGTTCTAGGTGGGTCTTAGCCTCCGGCTGGGGTGCCCACTCCTCGCCGAGAGACCGCCCTACCTGGTAGTCCACCACCTCGGCCAAGTCTAGGTGGACCCGCGGAGGCTCACGCAAGCAGCACAGGAAGAAGGAGGTCTCGAAGCGGCGGCCACCACGCTGCCTGAACGGCGTGAGCCAGGCGCTCCAGTCGTGCAGCCCCCAGATGTCGGGGACGCAGTCGAGGTGCTCACACAGGTGCAGGAACTGGCGCGGGTCGCGGCGGACGCGGGCGCGCCAGGTGGCGAAGCCCTCCGGCGCCGGGAGAGCACAGCCCGGCTCCGGCACCGCGGCCGGCGAGGCCCGCGGCCGCAGCAGCAGCACGCCCGCCTCCTCGAAGGTCTCTCGGATGGCGCAGATTCGGAGAGCTACGTCATCCGGCAGCGCAGACCCGCCCTCAGCGGCGGCGTCGGGCCGCGCGACCGGCAGCACTGGGAAGGTGGTGTGGGAGGGTGGCGCGGGGCCCAGGCCGAAACGCGGCGGCCCGTGGTGCGGCGCGAAGAGGCGCAGCCAGTCGGCCGAGTGATCTGCCGCGTCCAACACACCGCCCGGGAAGACGTGCGCCCCGGGCAAGAAGCCTTGCTGCGTGGAACGCTGTAGCAGCAGCAGCCGGAAGCCCTCGGCTGGAGGGGGCAGCGCTGGGGTGGTGGGGTTTGGGTGTGTCCAATCCGCCGCCAGCACCACGGTGGCCGCCCGCCGCCAGTTGCTCGAGCTGGACCGCAGGAAGCTGCTCATGGCTTTTGGCCTCTTGGTTCTGGCGCGGCAGGCGCTCCAACACACCGACCCTACGACCCCCAGTGCCTTCCTGGGCCTCGGGACAGAACTGCCCGTGTCTCGCTGAATTCCGGACGCTCTGTGAATCCAGGCTGTTGGGCCTTCGGTGGGACCAAACTGTGGAAGGGGCGTGGCTTTGGGCAAGCTCCGCCTCCAGAGTCCTGGTTCGCTTCCAGGCCACTGTCACCGGACCAGGGCTGTCAGAGCCGCCAGAAGGGGGAGCCGTACAATCCTCACTCAGGACACTGTACCGGGAGCCGGAATGCTTATGGCCGCACGTGACCTGCCCGGGTAAAAGTGCAAAGCAGTCTCAGGCCTAGTGGCACCTCACTGACCAAAACCTGAAAACTAGGCCTTTGTTGACAGAAGGATGTATTTCCTTTTTGGGGAAAGGGGGTATCCAAGGGGCAGGTATAGAGCTTTGCAGGCTCACATGAACACACCAATGAAAAACATGGATTAACCAGATGCCAAATCATAAATTTTCCACTGCACAGCCTGAGTGTGAAAGGTCCTCCTTGAATCCATGCTCACCGAGGTAATCAGCCAATGCCTTGACCTCTAGGCCTAGGGAAGACATGTCCTGGGAGGGTCTGCCAACTTTCATCCACCTTGAGTCTACAGAATCCACAGTTGTGGAGACCCCTCTTTGTACCGCTTCTTTGCAGCTCTCTGCTCTGGGAATCATTTCAAAATCAGAGTCTGGCTGGCATCCTGGAACCTATACTTTTAACAATTCCCTACACCCCAGGGTCCTAGTACTGTGAGACACGGGAAGCTGTAACAAGTCACAATGACATGATCAAATTCAAATTTTCAAAGGTGACCAGGACACCAGTGTGGTGACACAGTTAAATGGGTCTGAACTGGAGGCCCATGGAATGCGTTAGGGAAGAAATAATAAGAGCCAGAACTAGGAGAGCGGCTGTGGACAGGGGGTTAGGTAGGGGGAAGGGAATGATTTATTAGAGTATTTAGGAGATAGACTTGATGTATGATAGTAATTGGTTGAACATGCAGAGTCAGGGAGAGGAAGGTTCTAGCTTAGGAGACTGAACTAATAGTCCTTCAACCCTAGGAGTAATAACATTAATATTTACTAAGCACTTACTGCATGTGAGGCACCAGGAACTTTGTAAGGATTAGCTGTATAATCCACAAAACCCTGTAAAGTGGAAATAGCTGTTGCCATTTCACAAGTAAGAAATCATTCACAGAGGGATTAAGTATCTTCAGAAAGTACACACTCTTCACTGTAAAGTAACGCCATGGTTTCCAAGATATCAACGTTTATTTCTATATCAGCTGGTTTCCCCAAAGGCTGGTCGCTCCTGAGTGAGATGGCCAAGTCCTGGAGTACATAGCAAAGCGATGTACTGGTTACAGAACAGACCTGGGGTGTGGATGGGTGGCGAATGATATACTATTACCGAATGGACCCCACCTTGTGCTCTGGGCCCCTCACCCCTGTACTAGGTTCACCTTGTCCGCTGCCAGGGAAAGACATCTCTCAATGCCAGAGATTGGTGAAAAGGAAAGGAATTATTTATTCAGAGTTATACAGACTTAAGAGTAATGACTTAGTGTCTTCATTAAAATACTAAAATCCTTTAGAATACCCACAAATGCACAGTCCTTCCTTCTCCCTCTGCCCAGTCTGGGGTACCGTATCTCAAGAAAAGAAGTAGAAGTCCATGGCTCAGGTAGCTCCTGGCTCCCAGCACCATCAGTGGTGTTGCTGCTGCGATCTCCAGTTAATCCAAAACCATGTGGCACCTTCTCATGGCCCACCAGCAAGAGTCCTTTCACCCCTTTTCTTCCCAGCAAGGTCTCTCCTACTTCCTTAGCCATGTAGCAAAAGGGAGCACCCCAAAGCTGCAAGGTCCCAACTTTCACCAAAGCTGTGTGATCCCCAAAAACCTCACATGGCTGCCATGCCTGGGTTTAAATCCCAGCACAAATCTTCTGCAGCCCCATTTCCAACTCCTCCCATAATCAGTTATACCTGCCAGTATTCCGGCATTCTCCCAGCTTTACTGGGCTGCCATTGTAAATCCGGGCAGGCATGGCCCCGTGGCATGGAGCCAGTCATCTACAAGCTTTCATGCAGGCGCTGTAACCAGAGGGAGTTGCCTCCCAGTTACATCGTAGGTTGAAGTCATTCGTATCTCCCTGGCTCAAAGCAAGGCCACAGCTACTTAACACATCCATGAAACCAGTTAAAAGTTACAGATATGTTAAATGACCATGCCAGAGGTTAGTTGCAGAACTGTTGCTATGCAAAACAGCTCTCAATGGCCCTGCTCCATGTGTCCCATCCCCCAGCTCAGACTTGTGGGGGTGAGGGCATCTTATATATATTTTTTTTCCTAATATTTCCTGGACATCCTGAGTTCTGGACCCCATTACAAATCCCTGTTTGGGGCGCCCCTTGGCTACACCCTGTTACATACTTTGGTTAGATCTTCACCAGCGCAGAACAGTCTCCATAACTGCGCACTATCATGGCTGTCTGAGGTGGCTCTGTGATGATGCAGTACCACTTTACGTATGTATCCAGAGATCATGTCCTGTAACTGGCACAGGTAAGCAGGTTCTTGGTGATCACGGACAAAGAATTGAACCAAACACACAGAGTTTATAGCAGAAAGAGAGAGAGCAGATTTATTAAGCGATTGTATACTCCACAGAACGTAGAATAGGCCAACTCTGAGCAGAGATTGACCTTGGGGGCTGGAGGGATTCTATTCTTATAGGGCAGATATTTCCTGCCTACTTGGCAGGGTTTTATTGCGCATGTACAAGTAGTTGTATTACTTTATTTTATTTTTTTAAAGATTTTATTTATTTATTTTAGAGAGAGGGGAAGGGAGGGAGACAGAGAGGGAGAGAAACAGCAATGTATGGTTGCCTCTCACATGGCCCCAACCGGGGACCCGGCCCGCAACCCAGGCATGTGCCCTGACTGGGAATCGAACCGGGACCCTCTGGTTCCCAGCCCGCGCTCAATCCACTGAGCTACACCAGCCAGGGCTAGTTGTATTACTTTAAAGCTACTGTGCATGTGGTCTCCCGTGATTTTCCTTGATCAGCCACTGAGGAAGGGGTTGCACAATGTTAATGTATTAAAATGAAGCAGGGGTCATGTAGCATCTTCTGCGAAGATGCATTCACGAGTCACCATAATTCAGCACTTTTCCAGAAAGCAGGAACAACTGGTCTTAGAACAGGATCTCTGTCCTGTATCCATGTCCTTTATCTTAGCCCTGGGGCACCTCCGGAGTTTCCTCCTTCCTGACTATCTCTTGCCTCACAATCTAGGTTATCTGAACTAGCCATCCCCTACTAGTTCTAGGAGTTACCATGTGCCCTGTGGTCACAAGACAGTGAGTGACTTCGTTAACAACAATTGCTTACTTCATAGTTAAGGAAAGTTGACTTCATTCATATGTACTACCGTCCTCCCCAGCTATCTTTACAATGAGAAATTTCTTTATTTAATTTATTAGAACATGCACAACCCTGAAAGAAAAAATGTTGCAAACTTGTCATCATATTGCTTCTTACCTACAGCTCCAAGTGGGCTTTTATTTCAATCTCTCATTCAGTCAGCCCAAGTTCATTTCTGTTATACATTATCAGGGCTTTTTTCAGTTGAGAAGAAAGGAAGAGAATGTGATCTGCAGGGCTAGCCATGGAGAAATGACTCTGGCCTGGAGATTCAACAATAACAGGAGAGTTTGTTCCATCTGCCTAGAAACCAAGGCATATCACTGCCGTGAAACATCACTCACCTTGAATGGCCAGTAACATCTTGTGCACCAAGAATCACCATGTAAAACACTTCTCAGAGTTTTTAAAAGGCTCACAACATTGTTTTCTCAAAAATGTATGGATTGTATTTATGTGATGTTTTGGAAAAGGCAAAAGTATAGGGACCGAAATCTGAGCAGTGGTTGCCAGAGCCTAGGCTGGGAGGAAAGGGCTGTCTACAAAGGGACATGGGGACCTTTGGGGGCTGATGAAAACATTCTATAACTTGCCTGGGATGGTAGTTACATAATTGTATACATTTGTCAAAATTCAGAACTGCTGTATTTAAACTGTACCTAAGTGTGACTTTATAAATATATGGATTCCAACTTCTACATCAACCTGGATTTCCCTCTGCAGTCTTGACCTTTTTGCTACCTACCTTCTCTCATTTGACAAGTTCTTCCAGTTTTAATCTTTAAACTGACTTTTGGCAGATTTTTCTTTTGGCAACCATCCTATTTTTCAGTCTTCCAAAATGTATGGTAGACAGTAACAACAGTGGGAGCCAGCATTTACTGAGTCCTGTGCCTGGAAAAAGTCATCTCTAGACTCCCATGAAGTTTACCCTATTATTACTCCCACTGCACAAATGGGCAACCGAGATCACAGAGATTAAGGAACTTCAAGGAGGTCGGATCAGAACTCAGGTGCACCTTGCTCCACAGGCAGTGCTCTTAGCCTCTATATCTTGATACCATATTTCACAATGTGCTTCTGCTTCTCTGGGGTACGATTCCAAAAGTATTTTGCTTTGCTTTGGAGCGGGGGATGGGGGAAGGGGGGACATTCTGAAATTGTTTCTCATTATAACTGAAATCCTAACTATAAAAAAATTATAATAACAATAACATTTTCTAGGTGATAAGAGCATTCATATTTTTATTGTAAAAACCATATAGCAACACTAAATAAAAATATTGAATAAATACCGTTCATAATCCCACCACCTTAAGAAAAATGTTCATTTCTGTACATTTCCTTGAAGATTTCCTCTATATACAGACCTCACACATACAAGCAGGGACACTCAACTTTGCCTTCTGTCAACAGCATATTAGAAGGACTTTTCAAAATCAGCTTGCCAACAGGAGCTCTCATTTGGCATATTTACATTTGTCATATAAGCCTTAAGTTTATACAACTCTAAACTTACACACCAAAGAACAAGGATACCCAAGATCTGCTAGTATTACAATGAAAACACTCAGAATCCTCTGTGGAATGAGATAAAATAAGTAAATGAAAGAGAGGAATGCTTTTCCAGAAATCCATTTAGTCCTCATGGAAACAGGGCCACAGCATGTAGTCAGTTCCCTCTCTTTTGGTCTGTCTCCAAGAGCCAAAGAAACAATATTTGAATATGACTTCGATCTGTGTTGAACACAGCCAAAGAAAGGAGATGAGTATAATTGTATTGTAGAACAGCACTTGGAGATTTATAATCCTGGAGTATTTCTGAACACCTCTTTGTGTAATGAAATCTGTGAAGGGTAAATATGTTGATCAGGACATTCTCTTCAAATCAAACGTGCATGAAGAAGGTAATGAATATTTTTTAAGCCCTGGCTGGTGTGGCTCAGTGGATTGAGTGCCGGCCTGGGAACCAAAGGGTCGCTGGTGCTATTCCCAGTCAGGGCACATGCCCGGGTTGCTGGCCAGGTCCTCAGTACTGGGCATGGGAGAGGCAACCACACATTGATGTTTCTCTCTCTTTCTCTCTCCCTCCCCTTCTGTCTAAAAATAAATAAATAAGATCTTTTTTAAAAAATAATTTTTTTAAAAAATCACAATAGTTGATAGCTGAATCATTTGAGGGTGCCTTTTTCGAAAAAGTTGTAAAGGCTATGTGTTATCTTTAATTTTTTACTTATTAATAAACATTTTAGTTAGAAGCATTCAACCAGTAGACAACGAAGCTCTTCATTCCACTTTGGATCTGATGACAGCCAGGCTGCACTCACATTCCCAGACAGCAGACAGAAAATGTGGTCACAGTGCTGAGGGCACCGGGTTACTTGCAGAACAGGATTCTCCCAGGCTCCATGACAAAGGACAGGTGTTCACATCTGTAATTTCCCAGAATCAGTTCAGGTGGTCCACCTCCTGGGTACAACAAGCTGTTAAATAAATACTAGGCTTTCTTGGACTTAGACTTAGGGTCTGAATTTAAATTCCTAATCTAATATAAGTACTATAAATAAGTAGCATTTACACAAATTTGCTTTTAAGTCCATCCACTAATTCTGACGTAGACTAAAATCACAGTAAGCTTAGTTCATTCCGATTTTTAAAATTCACTTGGAGTTTTACCAACAGACCAATTTTAGACAATAACCAACAAACGGTAATATTCCATTTCAGTATTCACCAAAACAAAATAACATCCCAAAAAAACACAAACGAAATAACCCTTTCTGTTTAACTGCATTCTGTTAAATATTTTAAGCTCTGGAAGGGACCTTTGAATTAGTGAAGAACCCCCGTTTCACAAGTGAGGCAAGTGAGGCACAGGGAGGTCAGTGACTTGTCCGAGGTACTTGGAGAGGGAGGCAGAGCCACTGCCCATTGCAGCTGGTCAGGCCTCGGAGGAGGCCTGCCCTAAAAGAACACAGGGGCCAGTCCTGTAGCACTTTGTCTCTGACATAAAGACTTACACCCTGAGGCTTGCAACCTTACAAGCACTCAGTACAGAACAGAGAACTACATTTGTGAAAGCAACCAAGTAGCTAAAAACATACCCATGTGCACATTTAAAAGGAAAACGCAGCATCACCAGGATCCACATGCAAACCAGAACTCTCTTCAAGCAGAACTACTTTTTAGTCATTCGACATCACGCATCCCATATGTAGCTTACTGTAAACCTTAGGTAAATCATGAAGTTTATGCTCTACTTTTATTTACCAAAAATATTTTCCCTTATGGCATTTAAAAGCATAAGCTCTTAGAGCACACACAAAAAAAATTGCCAGTAGGCATTTTTTCTCATACAAAGTTCTTTTTTTTAACCAATAGCAATGGTTCAAAGTCCCCATGATGAGAGTCTTGATGTTCCAAACGCTTGTCTTCCCAGTGGCACATAAAGCAGCGCTGTTGTCCCAAGAAGAGAAGCCAGGGGTGCTTTCTCTCTACATGTACTTAACTTCACCAGAGATTTTACTTCACAATAGCACTTGACTTGGGAAGTGAAGGTCTACCCTTTAACTTATACTCTCAATTTGGGGAAGTGGATGTTCTCTGCCATAGACTTCAACATTGACCTCTTCATATATATCCTATATTAAACATGTTGAACTTTTGTTTCTTTTTTTCTACCACTTATATCATGGTATAAGATCATACCAAATATATTTTTTAGAAAATGAGTAACTGATATCAAACACCTTAATTAAGTCAGGCTTCTACTAGAAAGCGATTTCTTGAATTATGTATAGAAATGAGAGCAGAAAGCTAGAGAGAGCAGGCTATCGCTCCCGCAGAAGGTGATTTTGCTTGCATCATGGAGCGAAAGTTCTATTAGACAATGTTATAACTACAAATACTGTCAAACAGTACTAATGTTTAAAATTTTCAGGCGTGCTCTCCCTCCCTTGAGCATGCCCATGCCTTTCTTCCCTCTCAGGCGTGCATCTCTGAACTCTAAGGAACCCCACAAGACTTGCACCCAGGGGAGCAATGGGCAGCAGCAGCTTGTCCTCAGCTAACCCTATGAACCTGTCTGCACAGCCCCTTTTTCCTGACTTCCCAGTGAGCTCAGGCAGCCCAGCCCAGGCTCTCCTGTTGATTCCTCTATCCTAAGCCTTTCCTTGTTTCATTGTTCCCAGATTTAATAAACATACTCCCAATTTTTTTTTTTAATTTTGAACTCAGAGCTGTTTAGGCTAACAGTGACGGGTTAAAGGGACATTGAGAATTCTCCTTGTTTATGCCTGAGCCCCTGACCTTTATTGTAAGAATGAAATATAGGTGTGCTCTCTCCCAGGGAGAACTGGCCCTTCTCCCTGGGAGATAAGTACATTTACTATTTAACTGTTCCTTCGAGAACTGGTCCTTCTCCCAGAGGGACCTTTGGCTAGTCAAGTCACACAAGGTCCTTGGCGTGCAGCCACTTTTGCCTAAAACATATTTAACCTAAAACACAGTCTCAAAGTGAGACTTTGGAATCTTCACCCAAGAGGACACTTCACTGGGCGCTTTCCCAGTCAGACCCCGAATGTTGTTTCTGGGATTCCCTGGCATCTACGTCCGGGTGTTGGTGATTTTCCAGTCTGGCGATGTATGATCTTGATTCTTGCTTTTGCTTTGCTCTTGCTTAATAAAGTATTTAGTTATTCACCTTTGACTTGGGGTTTTTATTGTCTGTGAATCCAAACCTCCAAATTAAGTGGCTGTGATCTCATACATGCTCCTTAACGGCACAACACGTCTACAGGATAAATGTGTTTATTGTAATTCAGCCTCTTGTTGCAGCATCTTACCACTAATATCAGCGAGCAGAGGACTCTGGGACTCCGGTGCACATCTGACTGCACATGTAAGTAAATGCCCAAGGGTCTGCAGAGTGGGCAGAAGGAGCGACAGCAAAGAAAACTGTCCTGACTGCTCCCTATGGATTCCATACACAACTTCTGGTGGGCTGGCTGTTTCTTTAGGAGGTTCTGCTGAAATTTGTTTTTCTTTTTTAAAATTTACTTATTGATTTGAGAGAGAGGGCAGGAGAGAGAGGGGGGAGAGACAGACAGACAGACAGACAGACAGAGGGTGAATTTGTTGTCCCACTTATTTATGCACTCATTAGTTGATTCCTCTTGTGCTCTGACCAGAGATCAAACCCGCAACCTTGGCGTATCTGGATGTTCTAAATAACTGAGCTAACAGGCCAGGGCCTGAAAAAAAAAATTTTTTTTTCATGAACAAAACACCTTGATAAGAACAGAGGCCTTCGCTGGGTCGCTCAGTTGCTTAGATCATCATCCCAAAACACCAAGGTTGTGGGTCCCATCCCCAGTTAGGGCACATACCAATGAATGCCTAAATAAGTGGAACAACAAATTGATGTTTTTATCTCTCCTTTACCCCCTTTCTCTAAAATCAATAAATTTAATTAAAAAGAACAGAGAGCCACAGTGCTAGAAAAAGGAGAATCAATTCAGGGCTTGGTTTTTAGGGATATTTACCAATACTGGGTCAAAAAAATACCCCAGCTTCCTCTTCCCTGAGGCAAGACTTCGGGGGAGGTGACAGAGGTTCCAGGTCATGTTGAATGTATACCAGGAGAGGCAGAGATGAGTTGGAAAACTTTCCGTGCCATCTCTGAAGGTACCCTGGCCGTCAAGTGCAAAAGAATTTAACATTGGCTGCTATCAGATTCACCCAGATTGGATGAGGCAGGAGTTCCTTTTAATTATCGTAAAACTTGTAATTAGCTTAAGACCTTGTGAGTCTTTTAAAACCATTATCACAGACACTGCAAACATCTCATATTCTAAGTTCCTGGAACCTGTGTGCTGAGGAGGAGTGAGAGTGGGTGGGGCAGGGTGGAGCTGGAAGTATGACCTCAGTTTGCACTGGGTGCCCGGCCAGCACTCCTGCTGCTGTTTGCTTCTGCCCTTTGCCCTCCAAGTTGCCCTTGTGAAAAACTGCCAATTCACTCTTCCTTGTACCTTTTCTCATTTCTGAGGTAAAAAAGAAAAAAAAAAATTCTTGTCAGTTTTCAGCCAAACCAAAGCCTCTGAGTTTTATTCCAAATTATTACCTTTAAGGAGTTAAATGCATCTTTTTTCTCAACAGATGCTCTCTCTGCAACAGGTAGGAGGTGGCAGCCCTGCTCAGGCAAATTCTAGCCTTAGACCCAGGTGTTTTCTACATTTCCTTATTTATAGACAAAAGAAGCAAGGGCCACCCAGGCCAGGCAGCTCAGTTGATCAGAGCATCGTCTCAGTATGCCAAGGTTGGGGGTTTGATCTCTTGTCAGGGCACATACAAGAAGCAACCAATGAATGCATAAATAAGTGGAACAACAAATTGATGTTTCTCTCTCTCTCTCTCTCTCGCTTCCCCTCTGTAAATCAATAAATAAAATTTTTTAAAAATTTAAAGCAAGGACCTCTTCTGTCATCTACACTTATGTTTTTGGTAGTTTTTGCTATGACTGCTGCCTTAAAGATCAATTTTAAAGATAGACGCAGATGTATATTTAGTAACCAAAGTATTTAAGACTGCTATGTTTGACTCATTGGCACATATATTCGTGGCCAAATGTCCTTTAGGAAAAAAAAACAGCTTTGATAGTACACAATGTGGCTATGTGATTTTTCTTTAAAATGATTGTTATTTTTAAAACGCTTCTTAAATTCCAAGCTAAAGGTGTTAACAGTCTAAGCCAGACTTGGCTAACTGGCTCAAAACCTCTGTGTGCCAGTGATGCCACCATACCCCATCAGGGGGCAGTGTTGGGGTCAGAGAGCTCCGTGGCTCCTTCCAAAGCTCTCCTACTGGCTGGCCAGCAAATTCCGAGGGATAGATTAGATTAAGGGCTCCGAAGAGGATTCCCTAGTCCTCCCCCAAAGACGGATCAAAAACTCTGGTTTAGTTCTGGAACAAAAATAAGTCAAAGCGAAGGAGAAAGTCCCTGCCTACATAGCATGCAGCCCTTCCCAAAGCTTGCACCGCTCCCAGGCTAGCGGAGAGCCCTTATAAATAGGCAATGTGTGCAGTGGCTCCGATCCCCTGAAGGCAGGTTCTATGGCACCTCTCTGGATTCCTAAGCAGAATCAGACCCTGCGCGGAAGGGCACAACTCCAAACCTCTTCTGATTTTGGTGACTAATGGGTAAGCTCTGTCAAGAAACACAATCGTGAGCCATCGAGAAAGCACTTTGCATGAACTTCTATTTGCACTCTCCTAAATTTAGGCCCCAAAGGATTGAGATTTTAAAAAACAAAACAAACCCCCGCTTATATCTTATTGCAATCTGCCTCTCATTCAGAAGAACCCCCACGCCCACCCCGCCCCGGCAAAACAGGTCCACACTTCATTTCATCAACCCCTTTTTCAAACTGCCCCATGCAAAAAGAGCAGGAGTCGCCAGCAGGGATGGTGACACCAAGCCCGGACTCGGTATAAACACGCCCCAGCACCACACGCGGTAACCCATTAACTCGGGGGAATCTACGGTCACTGTGGACGATTTTCTATTAATAGAGGATAAAGCGATAAAGCTCTTGCAGACGTTAGCGGTAATGCCCTGCTGGCCCGCACAAAATTAACTCCTCCCCGCCCAGACAGTGGGAACTACGTTCTGGTGGCAGATGTGTGCTTGAAACACGCGTGTACACCTACATACATGGAGTTTTAGAACCGCTCCTCTTAACCATGCCAGATTCCACTCCCATCCTGAGTCCTGGCGTAGGAGGTCATTACGGGAGAGGGGTATCTCTGGGGAAGGAGCAGTCGCGGCGGGGGCCGTGGGGTGTCGGTCAGCTCAGCTTCGCCACGCACACCGCCAGGACTACAGCCGCCAGCAGCACGGCGCTGAAAACTGTGGCAGCCAGGGCCTTGCTCGGGTCGCAGGGCCCTGTGCGCTCTTCTACGGCTTCTACAAAGCCGGCCGTGGAGGCGCCAGCACTGGACAGAAGCTCGGCACCCGCCGCCTGCCGGGCTTGCACTGTCCAGCGGGGCACGTTGACCTTCATCTCCATGTCGTGGATCATCTTGCCCACCTGAAGGATCTCTCGCTCCAGCTCGCGCAGATCTTCCACGTCGAAGTCCTGCTCCGCCTCGTGCCGCAGGCTGCGGACGCTCAGGGCGCGCGCCGCTACGCCAGCCGCGCAGCCAGCCACACCGGTTCGCACGAGCGGCCGCCGCGGGGCGTGTAGTGGAAACGCTGTGCCCAGCACCAGCGCTCGCCGCATGTCGGCTTCCAGCAGTTCCAGGCAGCCAGAGAAGGCTACCCAGAGGCGCTGGAACTCCGCGGGCTCCTCGGCGCCCAGGCCCTTGTCTCGCAGTGCGGTCGTCAGGGGGACGCCGGTAGCC
The DNA here is from genome assembly GCA_004026765.1 of Micronycteris hirsuta. Taxonomy (NCBI): domain Eukaryota; kingdom Metazoa; phylum Chordata; class Mammalia; order Chiroptera; family Phyllostomidae; genus Micronycteris; species Micronycteris hirsuta. The sequence goes on from PVJI01023393.1 coordinate 14,201, forward strand.
ACTGCCAGTTCCTGCGCCTTCTGGCGCGTCTTCTGCAGCTCCTCACGCAGGTTCTGCGAGTCCGCCGAGCCGCCGACGGTCAGCACCAGGTGGTGGTAGCACGCGGTCGCCTTGTTGAGCGCGTCCAGCAGCGCCTTGCACTCCTCCCTCGCCATGTCGGTGCGCTCAAGCACAATCTGGCTGCCTGCGCCCCCTCGGCCTCACACCCTCAGCGTGGAAGAATACGGCCAGTCCCTATCCCGGCCCATGGTTGGGCCGCTGGCACTTCCCTCATGGCCCAAGATTAGTTCCGCGACGCAGTGCTGTCGTCGGAGCCCACTCGGAACCTGCGACGTGAGCCTCCAAGGACCGGGCGCGGAGAGGGACCCCCGTTAGCTGCCCCCGTCCTGTCGTCCACCCTCCCAATCACACGCTAAGTCTCTGCACCGCCCTAGCCTTCGCGGTGGTCCCGTGCGAAGCCGGAGGTGCGGTCCCCATCCTCCTCTGGTGCCGTTGCCAGGGCTAGCCCGCGAGCTGCACGCTCCGCCTTAGCCGCTGCCAAGGGCGGTCGGGTCGTGTTTCTAAAGGATCCACCCACTCCCGCGCGTCCTCGTGGGGCGCTTGCATCCCCTGGACAAGGGATAGGCGGGGCCCCGCGCAAGGAGGTCACGTGTAGGTCCCCCATCTCCCCCTCCTCCGCACCCCATTGCAGTTCTGGAATATTAGCGCTCGGCAGACCTAACTCCCGATTTTACAGGTGGGGAAACTGATGTAAAGAAAAGGCGGGGGGCCTAGGTCACTCGACATCCATGCAAGTGAGGGGACTAGAACCTAGGGAAAATGACTCCCAGCCTCTGCCAGCGACGGGAGTGGTGTGCTTCGTATGCCTGAGCACCTCCATGCTCCAAAGCTAGCAGTAAAGGGCGAGCCATGGGGCAGTATGGCTCCAGGGTCTCCCCATCTCGGTCCGGTCGGCTTTCCAGAGACCAGGCTTGGACCCCTCCCCTAGTGTCAGAGCTGCTGTCGGCCCCGCCCTCTCGCGTCCCGGGCACGCGCAGTCGACAGCTCTGGGCTAGTCCAACCTGAGTAGGAAGCGCTGTGCGCCGCCTGAGCCCCGCCCTCGGCTGGGAGGACTTAATGATTGCTCTGCGCGCACGTCACTCTGGGTAAGGGCGGCCGCTCATTGGGCTGACTTGGGGCTTTGAGGTGCGTCTCCGCCCAACCGTGGAGTAAGAGGGTGGATGGTGCAGTGGGACCGCCCTCTGGGGTGGTGGGCCCTAAGGCTAGATGCCAGGGGCTGGGACTTGTCGGCGCCGCTCCGGGAAGGGCAGAGAATGAAACTATGTAGCCTTTTAAGTAAGTGTCCTCTCTCCTGTCTGCTTCCGTACCTCCCTTCCCTCGAGACGGCTGCGCCTCTGGACCCAGAGGCCAGGCTAGGCCCGGAGCCGGAAGGGGAGGTACTCTTCCCTTTCCACCGCTGGCGTCCCACGGCGCCCCTGGCTGGGATAGTAACCCTCGGGCGACCTGCAAGGCCCGGCCCCAGGCCTGATGGACCTCCGCGCCCGCGCTCTCCCGGTCCTATCTGCAGCTGGACTCGTTCTGCCTTTTCTTTCCGGGGTGGGGTGGGGAAGATTGCGCACTTTGACCCCTGAAGCTCCAGGACGTGTCCAGCGGGTCCGAGGTCTCCAGAGTTCAGAATTGGGGACAGTGGGCGGGATCGTCGCTCCTGGGCTGAGTGGCCTTCGGGGTTTGCGGGCAGCCTGGCCGTGAGGGTGGAGGGGAGGCTGTAGGTGGAGGTCCAACGTCTCAGGCCGGGCTCTTGTGGTGCCCGGGAAGAGGGTGATGAAGGCGCGAAGGAAGGTGAAGGGAATCCTTGTCTGCCTGCCCGCCTCTCGAGAGGCGGTGTCTTCCTCGTCCTGCTGGGTAAAGATTACTCCAGGAAAACTCTTAAGGACCAAGCGATATTCCGGGCTGTGGGCCTGTTCAATTCCTTTCTTTGGAAATGATTGCCCAGAGGAGTTAGAGCCAGGCCGTGCCCCTCTGGCGGCCCCTCGAGGTACTGTGGACCTGGGCATTTGGGGCCCTCGCTGGGCTGGGAGCAAGGATTTAGGCCGTTCAAGAAATGAGGGGTAAACTAAACTGGAGAGAGTACTAATTTATATAGCCAGCTGCGATTTTCCAAGTTTATGGGTTTCCTGTGGAGAGGCTTCTATTTTAAGTAATGCACCATCGCACTAGCGCTAGAAAAGAACAGTGGATATTAGCTTTTCTAGGACACCTGTCTGGTTCTGGTGTTGGCATTTTGGAGGGTCCAAAGGGCTGGACCTCAGCGCTTGCTGTCATTCAGCAGTCTGTCCTTTAATGCATTGATTCAGTGGCCATTTGTGGTGAGGGCTTGGGTTCTGTGGGCCTTGGCCATTCTTTGCGGTGGAGGGTTTCAGCCACCCACCTATCAAATAGGTGCCTTAACAGAGGAAGAATAGTCTTTAGGACCTAGTGGTAGAAGGGAGAACCCATCTCTTTGGGGAGCTGTGCGGACAGGAGAGGGAAATGAGGCTGCAGAGGTGAATGGGACGGTAGATGTGAGAGTTCATCTGATAGGGAGTGAAGACAAGTCATTGAAGAATCCTGCAAGGACCTCAGTGTTGGAAAGATGGCCTTGTGGGTGAACAGGTTTGAGTGACATCAGGAGGCAGAGCCTGTAGGCTTCCGAGGGAGAAGTGTAGTGTGGGAGCACGGACAGATTCTTCTGACTAAGTCCTAGTGGCAAGAAAACAGCTGGGGCTGTGAAGTTGGGTAGACACTTTGGGTGAGTTCCCTGATCTTGGCTTGTCACCTGAAGTGATCCTGCAGGGCAGTATTGCTTGGGGAGTGAGCAGTTGTGTCTGCATAGGGCCTGCTGTCACGTCCTGATTGGGCCTCCTTGTGGCTCTTGGATTGTGGGCAGCTGCTGGGCCTTTGCTATTCTCATGTCTGTAGACTGTTAGTTCCCTGTTAGTTCCGGGCTTTGCCCCTGTTTATGAACTTCCAGGATTAGGGGGGTGTTCAGTCACTTTATCTTCTCCTAGAGGATTAGAAGGATGTGACCCTGTGATGATGGATACCTGACCTAGAAAAGATTTACACCTGAAGAATCCAGACCTGGTTTGTCCTGAGGTTGCTTCCATGTCTGAGAGACACTGAGAAGTGGCCATTGGAGCCCCTGCCTTTCTGCCTACAGTTGGCAGGGAGGTGAGCGCTGTGATTCCGGCCGCAACTCCAGGAGCAGGGTGGTGGAGTGGCATTCTGTGCAACAGTTGTGCCCCTCCAAACTTCCTACTCCCTTGGTGGTCACACCCCTTTCCAGCCATGGCCTTCTCCCCCTCTGTGACCCTCCACAGTTGAGCTCTCACTGTGGTTAGCCAGCTCTGAGGACACTATTTCTGTCTTTTAGTCAATGCCTACATGACTGCCTGGGACCCGATATGGGTAGTGGATTTCCAGCTTCAGTTAGAGATGACCCCTCCCTGGGAGCTTGAGCTCCCCCTAACACCCCATCATTATTTTATTCAAATGGCAGAACAGTTACTACATGCCTACCGTGAGCCAGGCAGCCAAGTGCAAGCTGGGTGCTTTGACGAGGAGCCTTGAAAAAAAAATATATGAGATCCATAGACATTATAGGCCAGAAGGACACAAGTGACCATGACAGCATACATTATATCATCAAATTGCTTCCATTTGGTATTGTACGTAAATATAAAGTTTTCCCTTTTTGCCTTTTCCTTCTGAATCACAAATTAAATTAGCCAGAGAATAGTGCTCATCAGTTGGAAAATATGCCTGCTCAGGGTCTTTGGTCCGGTCCCTGGAAGGGTGGGAACAGCCACAGCAGTGAGATGTCAGCAGGGAATGCATCTCTGGGAGGCACAGACTTCCCTGTGCTGGATTCTGCTAAGCCAGGCAGCACGCTGTCACCAGCTGCTCCCTGAACAGCTAGAGTCATCCAGGCTGGCAAGACGGTTGAAGACCGCAAAACCACAAGTGAGCACACTACCTCCTGAAATGCCTGGTACTGGTTTGAGGCCTCGCCTAGCTGTCCAGGTCACAGAGTAACTCTAGAGTAACTCATGTTCAGGGGTATCTGATCTCTGACTACTAGATTTTCTGTAAATGATCCCATTATTTGAGCTTAGGCAGGGGTGCAATTTTTTTTAAGGGAGTTTTATAAGAGGAGTCACTCATCTTTTTAGTTTTACATGGGAAAAGTCAGTTTACTTTGCATGATATTTTAAAATATGAAACTAATTCTTGCAAGTAAATTTGTTAGGGTATTAAATATTATTTTTAAGCATTTACCCCTAGATAAGAATTCAACTCTGGCATTATGCACCAGACTGTATGTGATTATTACATGCTTTTAACTCTAGGGCAGAAAGTTTGAGAACAGTATAGTCCAGAGCTCTTTGAATCCCTACTCCTGGTCAGAGGTCTCAATCTCTGGCGACCAGGAGGACTGATGTCCAAGAGAAAGCAGATGACGCGGGACTGAGGAAGAGTAAGCTCCATCCCTTTCACCAGCAATACTTGCTAAGAGTCTTATATGTTTACACAATTTATGCATTTGAACGGAATGTTTTGATATGGCATTCAGGGGCCTCCTACCTTGCTGCCCCTCTCCGACCTGCTCTGTTTTGGTTCTTATTATTTCCCTGGATGCATCTTCTCATCCAGTTAAAAAAAGGTTCCTTGGGTTTTTTGTGCCCACAAATACCCTTTCCTGTCTCCTGAACCTTTGTCTTTGCTCTGGTCTCTGCCAGGACACTCCCCACCCCACCACTTCTTGCCCCTAAGCCCCTCCCTGCTATTCCCATCTCTGTCTGGTCCTCACTTTTCCCACCACTGTTCTGGGTTGGTTTTTACTCTTCTGGTGCACATTCCTTGCCTAAAAGCCAGGTTATTAGTTTGTCCATCAAAGCCAGCCCACATCACCTTCATCTCAGGGGCGGAGGTGTTGGTGTTCTTCCAGCACCTTGTCCAAAGAGCAAAATGGAGTCTCCCTGCAGAGCTTTAGTCTGACCTTATCATATCCTGCTTCTCATGTGGTTTTTGTCCAAGGCATCTTTACTTTTGCACTCTGCCACGTAGAGTGCAAAACTGCATGGTCTGCCAACTGTGTCAGGAACCTGGAAGAATTTTGTTTTCTTGTGACTCTGTCCTGCAAAATTACATGATTCAGTTGTTCTGGTAGGGTCTCATAAAAGGACTATCTGGGCTTTGGTAGTAATTGAATTCAATAATTCAAATACCTAAATTGTTACAGAATTATCTCTGGGGTCTGGAAGGGATTATATGTAGCCAGTTTTCACTGTAGGCTCTTCTCCCAAAGTGGATTTGCAGGGAGCTCAAGGGCCTCCTTCAGGCAGTCCTCTGGAGCTGCAGCCATGGCAGCTCTGTCTGTACCAGGCTGAGGGGGTTCCATATGGGGCCTGTGTGGCTGTCTGTTTGTCAGGGGGACTTTTCCTTTGGAGGAAATGAAGTGAGGAATTCTTGTTATTCATGGCTCAGGAGATAAGCCCTAGTCCAGGCATATTTATTTTACACAAAGTGTAGTAGTTGTTAAAGGGGTGGGTGTTAGAATAAATTCTGACATCTGTGTAATCTCAAGTTGGCCAACAGAGCCTCAGTTTCCTCATCTGCAGCATAGGGTTAATGGTATCCATAGCTGTTGTGACCATTGGTTATTGGTAGTTACCCATAGTTGTTAGGAGCATTAAAATGGGGTGAGGATGTATAGAAGCTACCCCAGTGCCTGATCCAAGCATGTTCTCAAATGGTTGCTGTTTTTATCATTAACTATAAGAGCTAGAATTCATAATATACTTATGCATACTATTCTGGTGTTTTCCCAAGGAAGCATATGGTAATATTGGTACATAGTAAGAAAGTAATACAGTGTTCACTCATATTTCATTCATCTGATTATATCAAGGGTAAGTTTACTTGATGCTCCTTAATAGTTACTAATTTTCTCTTTTTAATGAACAGGCCACAGGCTGAAGCTAAGAACCTTTGTCAGGCAATGATATCTAGGAAAGTTTTAAATAATGTCATTGTTTTAAAGATTTTATTCTCTTTAGGGGAATTGATGTGTGTGTTTTTTTTCATTTAAGTAGTAATAAGATTGTTTTTATCCTCACCTAAGGATATGCTTATTGATTGTAGAGAGAGGGGAAGGGAGGGGGAGAGAGAGAAACATCGATGGGTTGCCTCTCGTGTGCACCTCAACCTGGGACCAAACTGCAACTTAGGCATGAGCCCTGACCGGGAATCAAACCTACAGCCTTTTGGTTTACAGGACAGTGTTCAACCAACTGAGCCACACTGGCCAGGGTGTAGTAAGAATTCTTTTTAAATAATTATAAAAAGGAGTAGGTGTTTAAAGGAAAATGTCAATGATTAACAATACAGCTATTATGTATTTTGTGCAGGTTATTTACTGCACAGGTACCCTGCCCGGGGGAGGGGAACTATTGGCAGACTGGGCTGCTTACCAAACCATGTGCCCTGGTACAAGACTGTACCCCTTTCTTATCCTCACAAAGGGACCCTTTGGGCTACCAGTGAGTGGTGGTACATTGGTATGCAGTATGAGATGGAGGCTCGGGGAGGCGCAGTGACGTGGCTAGACCTCTGACTCCTTCTCTGTGCCCGTTTATGATATTCCCCTCTGAGAGCTCAGCAAAACCACACTGACATGTCTGTGGTAAGAGGAACCGACTGGGCAATAGAGGCCCCGTTCACACCAGGAGCAAATCTATACAGAATACATAAAAAATGTCTAATAAAGGTCATATATGGTCTTTATAGAGATAATTTAATTGGATATAAAAGAAGATGTACATGGAAAGATATACCCTGTTCGTAGATGATAGGATTATTATAAAGATGTCGACTCTCTGGTCCATGAATTCTGTACAGTTTCAATAAAAATCCCAACAGGATTTTTCACGGAATCAATAAGCTGATTCTAATTCATGTGACACTGCAAAGAATTGGGAATAATCAGACAATTTTGGAGAACAGGAGCAGGGAGGGTTTTCTCTATGAAATATCAAGACAGATTTTGAAGCTGTAGTCATAAAATAATGTGGCCCTACTCTGTCCAATATACTAGCCACTAGCCACATGTGGCTATCAAGAACTTGAAATGTGGCTACTGTGAATTGAGAAGTACTATAAATGTAAAATATACTCCAGATTTTGAAGACTTACTAAGAGTAAGAATGTAAAATATGTCATTAATAACTTTAAAATTGGCCCTGACTGGTGTAGCTCAGTGGGTTGAGTGCTGGCCTGCAAACCAAAGGGTCGCTGGTTGATTCCCAGTCAGGACACATGCCTGGGTTGCTCAGTAGGGGATGTTCAAGAAGCAGCCACACATTGATGTTTCTCTCCCTCTTTCTCCCTCCCTTCCCCTCTCTCTAAAAATAAATAAAATCTTTAAAAAAAATAACTTTAAAATATTGATTACATGTTGAAAAAGTAATATTTTGGTCATATTTGTTTTTTTAATATATTTTATTGATTATGCTATTACAGTTGTCCCATTTTCCCCCCTTTTTTCCCCTCTGCCCCGTACCCCCCCCATTCCCCACCCTTTAGTTTTTGTTCATGGGTCATACACATAAGTTCTTTGGCTTCTACATTTCCTATACTATTCTTAACCTCCCCCTATCTGTTTTCTACCTACCATTTATGCTACTTATTCTCTGCACCTTTTCCCCCTCTCTCCCCCTCCCACTCCCCTGTTGATAACCCTCCATGCCTTATAGAAATCCCTTTAACATTTCATATAATAAAGGCTGGGTGATGATGAACTCCTTGAACTTGACCTTATCTGAGAAGCACTTTATCTGCCCTTCCATTCTAAATGAAAGTTTTGCTGGATTGAGTATTCTTGGATGTAGGTCCTTGCCTTTCATGACTTGGTATACTTCTCTCCAGCCCCTTCTTGCCTGCAAGGTCTCTTTTGAGAAATCAGCTGACAGTCTTATGGGAACTCCTTTGTAGGTGACTGTCTCCTTCTCTCTTGCTGCTTCTAAGATTCTCTCCTTATTTTTAACCTTGGGTAATGTCATTATGATGTGTCTTGGTGTGTTCCTCTTTGTGTCCAATTTCTTTGGGACTCTCTGAGCTTCCTGGACTTCCTGGAAGTCTATTTCCTTTGCCAGCTTGGGGAAGTTCTCCTTCATTATTTGTTCAAATAAGTTTTCAATTGGTTGCTCTTCCTCTTCTCCTTCTGACACCCCTATGACTAAGATGTTGGGATGTTTAAAGATGTCCTGGAGGTTCCTAAGCCTCTCATTTTTTTGAATTCTTGTTTCATTCTTTTCTGGTTGAATGTATCTTTCTTCCTTCTGGTCCACACCGTTGAATTGAGTCCCAGTTTCCTTCCCATCACTATTGGTTTCCTGTACATTTCCCCTTATTATACTTAGCATTGTCTTCATTTTTTCATCTAATTTGTGACCAAATTCAACCAATCCTGTGAGTATCCTGATTACCAGTGTTTTGAACTGTGCATCTGATAGGTTGGCTATCTCTTCGTGGCTTAGTTGTATTTTTTCTGGAGTTTTGATCTGCTCTTTCATTTGGGCCATTTTTTTTTTCTTGGTGCGCCTGTTACCTTAAGGGGCAGAGCCTTTGGTGTTCACCAGGGCGGGGTAACTCACATCACTGCAACTCATGTCACTGCGTTATGATGCTGCCTGTGGGGAAGGGGTCTGAGAGGGAACAATGGCGCTTGCTCCGCTCTCTGCCGGCTTTCAGTCACTTCCCCCACTACCCACAAGCAAATTGGGCCCTTCTGTGCTGATTCCCGGGTGGGTGGGCTTGTGTAGTTCTAGGACCCTGTGGCTATCTCCAACGAAATGTCCTGCGAGGGTGGGAGTTCCTCCCACTGCCGCCTCAACCCCCACAGGTGTTTTCAATCGGTGGTTTGAGGCTTTATTTCCCCGCAATGGTGGGTTGCCCATTCTGCTCCGCTCCCCAGCTTTTTCTCACGCGCAAGTTAGGGACTTCCTGGTCCATGAGTGTTAGCCCCACTGGCTCCAGGTCAGCCAGCCGCAGGTTTCTCCGGGCAGCTGCAGCATTGCCCCCACCGCTCCACAAACTGCTAGCTCACCGTGTGCTCTCTGCCTGGCACCACCCAGCTTACCGGTCTGGATGAATGTGTCTTCTTTAACTCCTTGGTTGTTGAACTTCCATACAGTTCGATTTTCTGTCAGTTCTGGTTGTTTTTTGTTTTTAAATTGTTGTTTTTCCTCTTTTGATTGTGCAAGGAGGCACAGTGTGTCTACCTACGCCTCCATGTTGGCCGGAAATTTTTTTTTTGGTCATGTTTAGATAAATAAAATATATTGTTAAAATTGCCCTGGCTGCTGTGGCTCAGTGTATTGAGTGCCGGCCTGTGAACCAAAGGGTTGCTAGTGCTATTC
>PVJI01023394.1:0-23649 GCA_004026765.1 Micronycteris hirsuta
GGGGGGAGGGTAAATGCAGACAACTGTAATTGAACAACAATAAAATAATTAAAAAAAAATTATTAATTGAAATTCAAGGAATATTTACTGAGCTCTTATTACATGCCTGGCACAGTAGAGTTTTCAAAACAGTGGATGTTTAACAAGAGAGTTCATAGTCCTATGCTAATAAAAAACCCGTATGTAAATACTAAGTACTGAAAAATATAGTCCATTTATGCTTTTTCCCCCATTCCGGAAAAGGAGATGTACACCTTTATAAAATAGTAGACAATTTTAAATATCCTTTATTATTCCCTGGTTTGGACCCTCCTGGAGTTTTTTTCTGACTGACTGCCCCTGTGGCTTCTTGTTGAAGGGCCAGCTACAAACATGCGCTTCAGGTTGGGGAAGCAGACCATTTGGGGCTCGCTGAGAAGGTGTGTGTCGTGTAGCTGGGCCAGGTTCACCAAGAGCTTTATCCGTCTGCCTGCCATTGCATGAAATAATTCTATAACGTAGAGTTCTGGATGCTTAAAGAGGGCAGTAACCACGGACACCGAAGGCACCAGTGCAATAGATAAGGACTGATTAGATTATATACACATTGCTTTGTTAATGCTTGAGCTCAAAATTAATTTTATTCAGGAGAAGATTAAATTGCTCCAAATACTGGAACCCTCCCTTAGAAACTTTGCAGTTGACTGCATTTAATAAAAGGTTACTTTTCCCTCATGATAGTAGTTCTAGTTTTGATGTAAATTCTCCTGATGGAAGTAATAATAATAAAAATACTACTTACTTGATAGTTTCTATGTGGTGGACTTTGCATTAGACGCTTTAATCTTATACTATTCGACATATTTTGAACAATTACTCTTTTAGGTACTCCAGCCATCAGCTTTATTAGCTTGAAATTATTATTCTCCTCCTTCCATAACTCTTAACATATTCTCACATTCAGGCTTAAAGCGATTAAGTTACCAGAGGCCACTCAGCTGATATGTGGAAAGCTGAGATCTCAATGCAGCTTCTTTAATCCTATTCTAATTCAGCCCTCACAGCAGTCCTGTGGCGGAGTTTCGGACACTCCAGTTTTACGGGTGAGGAGACAGAGTCGGAGGAGCGAGGGCTCCGATAAGGGTCGCAGAGCTAGTGAACGGCAGAGCCGCGTTAGTCCGACTCTAGGCCAGCGCCTGTTTCTTCCTGCCGCACTGAGGAGCCCGGGCCGACACCGCTGCCGAGGGAAAAGGGAGGCACTTCCCATCTAAACCTCGCTCTGTTTGCCCAGCGGCAGGGGTTTGTAGTCAGAACCTGGGTCTCTGACTCTGCCGTCTCCTAACCGGGACTTCAAGCAATCGCTTTATCTCCCAGGCTCTGTTTTCTGTTTATTAAGTGATAATGAACAGGGTTAGACATGCCTGGCCCTTTCGGGGCTTCTGTGAGGTGGAAATGAGAAAAAATATAGGTGTAGATGCTCTATAAAATGTGACTGACCCAGACTTCCTAGGTTTGGCCACCATTTCTGCCCCTTACCAAGTATGTGATTTTGAGCAAGCTAACTTTTGTGCGTCTGTTTCCTCATTAGTAAATGGGGATAGTAATGATACCTACCTGATGGGGTTGTTGTGTGCTTTCAGAAAGGCGGTGTATGTAACAAATGTGGAACAAATTATGGCACTTAGTAAATGCTAGGTATGTGGTAGCTATTATACAAGTGGTAATGAGCTTGTTTATGGGTAACATGTCTTCCAGAGGAATCAAGTCAATGGAAGGTTTATATAAGACAGAGAAGTGACTTAGCTTAGAAGTCGGTGAGATGGGTGGTTCTTCCTCCTGCTTTCACGCTCCTGCCTCCTCCCTGCAGCCCCTTCCCATTCTGACGTTCCTTCCTGACTGCTTGACTCCGCCCCTGCCAGCCCCAGCTGGGATCAGTTTGTTGTAGCTCCAGGTGCTTCTTACCCAGAGAGAATCTTATATTCTGCCCAGCCTCGTTCCAGTCCCGAGCGTGGTTCATGAGAAAGTGGAAAGAGACTCTCTAGAGCTGCAGGGTGTTTGGAGGCCAGAGAGAATTTACCAGTGAAAAAGAGCTGAGAGATGGCAGTGGGAGGCTGTGACGGATGGAGGGGGTGCCTGGAGCGGGCAGGAGGGGGAGGGTTCAAGAACACAGGTTTCTGAGAAAAAGGTTGGCTAGTTTTTGTTTTTTTTTAAGATTTTATTTATTTTTAGAGAAAAAGGGAGGGAGGGAGACAGAGAGGATGAGAAACAGCAATGTATGGTTGCCTCTCACATAGCCCTCACTGGGGACCTGGCCCGCACCCAAGGCATGTGCCCTGACTCAGAATCGAACCGGATAGCACTCAATCCACTGAGCTATACCAGCCAGGGCTGGCTGGGTTTTTTAAACACTCTTCACCAATCACGTGATATAAAGCTTTGCAGACTACCTTGACCAAAATATCTCTCAGGGCAGCTCCTTTTCACTTTCACCCGAAGGTAGTAAGTTCAGCCTGAAGCAAAACTGGGGAGTCTGCCAAAGTGTCTTTGCAGTCCCCAGCCGACTTCTCTCCCCTTTCTCATACTGGTCAGGCCATCTTCTCTCACGCCACTGGCCCTGGAGCTGCCTGTGCTCGTGTTAGACACACCAGCCTCCAGGTGCCATCAATACGGAGGGAGGCCAGCCATGTGCCGGGAGCTCTCATGCACACTAATATTCATGGCGCCTCATATCGCTATTCTCACAAGAGGAAACAAAAACTCAGGAAGTGTGAGGGTCACATAGGCAGACAGTGGAAGGGGTGGGATGGAACCTCAGGACTCCTGACTTGGAGTCTTCTTGCTGCCACTCTCCAATGAGTCCCCACTGATTATCTTCAGTGACCATCGATACTCCACCCTCTTTGACAGGCCTTTTCCACAGCTCACGTGATTTTCCCAGTTCTCGGGGCTTTTTCCCCTCACAGCCACCTTCCCACCTGCACTATAGGTCCACGGCACACCCATGCCCCTGCCCCCTCCACAGCCACCCCCCACCTCACCACCTCCGATTAGCAACAACATCCTAGGCATCTCTTTCTCCTCTAGCCAGCCAAGCACATATCTCTGCAACCTCTGGGCTGCTAACCTCTATCTCCCTAGCCTGTGGTCCTCACCTTGCAAATCCTAAGTTCTAAATTTGCAGCCTCAGAACTATCTAAACAGTCCCTTTTGTGCATCCACACACGGGCAGCAGCTGAGCGTCACAGAGGGAAAAATCAAGTCATCTTGCCAGTTGGCAGGCTTCAATTTTCCAATGACCAGCTGATACCTGGTGAACTTCCCCTTGACCCTGTCAGTTCCATTTCACTTGCTACTTCAATGTTCCAGCCCAGTTTCAAGCTTCCTTCTTGTGCCCAACTTCCTGACTTCTATGTGATGATCTTGCCTTTTTCTCTATAAAGGAATTGGAGACTATCTCTCAGTGTCTCCCTTAGAATCAGCCTTGTATTTATTTATATTTTTAAAGATTTTATTTATTGATTGATTTATTTTTAGAGAGAAGGGCAGGAGAAAGAGAGGGAGAGAAACATCGACATGCGAGAGATATATAGATCAGCTCCCAACCTAGGATTGGCCCACAGCCCAGGCATGTGCCCTGACTGGGAATTGAACTGGAGACCTTTTGTTTCGCAGGCTGGCACTCCATCCACCCAGCCGCACCAGCCGGGCAGCCTTTTGAATGTACCTCATTGTCTGTGTCAATTCCTGCCCTAACTCCTGTCTCTCCCCTACCCCCGGAGCATCAGCAGGGCCTGCCCCTGGTCCTGTGACCGTCCTTCTCCCGGCTGTGCTGCGGACCACAGCTGTTACCTCTTTCCTTCCATGCCGCTTTCCTCTGTCTCTGTCCCCTCAGAGTACGAACCTGTTCAAAACCACAATGAAAACCCTCTGCTCTGCACTAGAGTCCTGCTAACGGCTACCCTGGCTCATTCCTACCCATCCTACCTGCTTTCACCTTCTCATTTCCACTCGGCCTCTTACCTCCTTGCACCGCAGCTTCCGACCCCCATCGCTGAGGACCACTGCCCTCAGTGAGGCGACAGCCGCTTTCCCTAAGGGCCACAGGGAGGTGTCAGGCCTTGCTGGTCCTGGCCTGTGAACGCTCCCTTCCCTTCGTACGCCTCTCTTGACGTTTAGGGCATTGCTTTCCTGACTCATCTCGGTATCTTTGACTCCATCTGTGTACAGTTTAGAAAAGTCCTTTCTAACGTGGTCATCATTTTTAATTAGTTTGTGGTACATTCTTTCAGACTTTTCCCTATGCTTTTATTAACTTAAATTTTATGTTTGCATTCATGAGCTAATATGCTTCACACTGTTCTGAAACTTTCTTTTAAAAAATATTTAACTATGTATGAAAATGTAAAAACAGACTTTAATGATGTCTCAATTGTAATTATCATTTTGCATTTTTTCTTCTACTATACCCCGAGGCCCTGGAAGACAAGCTGTATTCTTGTAGGCGGACTTAATTTATTATTTTCCAAGTGATTTGGGAGAACATCGGGCAGACAGGTTCGGCCACCTCTCTCCAGGGAACCCCCCGCCCACTGGGGGAGGATGAGGCCTATGAACTGCAGGCACTGGCCAGGCCTCTGCCAGCTGCTCCTGGGGCTGGCTGAGCGAGCCCCTGGCTCTGGAGCATGCCCCCCCTCCGGACAGGCTCCTCTAACCCCAAACCCCCGGAGACACTTCTCTTGCTCTCCCAGAGTATTGGTGGTACATTTGGCCGTTGTTGAATGATCCTGGTTTTTGGTGTTTTTTTTTCCATCTGACTTAATCTGAGCCTCAGTTTCTGCCTAGAAACTGTGGTCTGTAATACTGCTTGGGCAGGGGCGGAGTCATTAGAGCTCAGCTGACGGGATCGAGGGCTATGGAGTCAAGAGCTATCCAAATTCCTGTGTAGTCCAGTTAACCTGTTCCATGATTGAAACTACCTGCCTACATTCAGGCAGCTGTCTCAGAGACACCAGCTTTCCTTCCTCTTAGAGAGAGAATGTGTGAGTAAGCAGGGATCCATTGGCACTGCCGGAGGCAACGCCAGAGGGTGGGTCAGGAGCTCCATGTTCCCCTACAAAGGACAGACACTGTTGTTTTGGTTGGCATGTGCTATGCCACGTCACCAAACCCAGTGCTTTATTAAAAGGGAACTAACCCTGGCTGGTGTAGCTCAGTGGATTGAGCATGGGCTGGGAACCAGAGGGTCTCCAGTTCGAGTCCCAGTCAGGGCACATGCCTGGGTTGCGGGCCAGGTCCTCAGAGGGGGCCATGTGAGGGGCAACCATACATTGATATTTCTCTCTCTCTCTTTCTCCCTTCCTTCCCCTCTGTCTAAAAATAAATAAATAAAATTGTTTTTTTTAAAAAAAGGGCGCTGGGTGATGGAGAAACTGGGGCTGGTGCTCATTTATTTATAAATTGTGAAAGATTCTTTATTCTCCTAATCTTTTGTGTCTCCCCTTCTCTATCTTTCTACCACTTAACTTTCTAGTACACCCATAAAATGAAAGTGTGGCTAAATAGATGTGATCATGAAATTCAAGGAAAGAAAAGCTTATTGTTTCTAGTAGTTAGTTAAAAACTGACAATGGCACATGTTTTACATGTTTTAGAGACAGACCAGGGGATTATCCCCTTCCATCCTCCCCTCTGGTTACTGTCAGTTTGTTCTTAATTTCAATGTCTCTGGTTATATTTTGCTTGCTTCTTTGTTTGTTGATTAGGTTCCGCTCATAGGTGAGATCATATGGTATTTGTCTTTCACTGCCTGGCTTATTTCACTTAGCATAATGCTCTCCAGATCCATCCAAACTGTCGCAAAGGGTAGGAGTTCCTTCTTTCTTTCTGCTACATAGTATTCCATCATGTAAATGTAACACAGATTTTTATCTACTCATTTATTGGTGGGCATTTAGGTTGCTTCCAGCACTTGGCTATTGTAAATTGTGCTGCAATGAACATTGAGGTTCTTTTAAATTGGTGTTTCTGGGCTCTTAGGGTATAATCCCAGCAGTGGAATTGCTGGGTCAAAAGGCAGTTCCATTTTTAATTTTCTGAGGAAATTCCATACTGGTTTCCACAGTGGCTGCACCAGTCTGCACTCCCACCAACAATGTACTAGGGTTCCCTTTTCTCCACAGCCTTGCCAGCACTTGTTTGTTGATTTGGTTATGGTGGCCATTCTGACCAATGCGAAGTGGTATTGCATTGTGGTTTTAATTTGCATCTCTCTGATGGCTAGTGATGCTGAACATCTTTTCACATGTCTCTGGCCCTCTTGGAAAAGTGTCTGTTCAGGTCCTTTGCCCATTTTTTAATTGGACTGTTAGTCTTCCTGGAGTCTAGTCATGTGAGTTCTTTAATATTTTGGAGATCAAACCCGTGTTCAAGGTAACATTCGCAAATATATTTTCCCATATGGTTGGTTCCCTTTTCATTTTGCTGATGTTTTCTTTACCTGTGCAGAAGCTTTTTTTTAATGAAGTTCCATTTGTTTATTCTTTCCTTTATGTCCCTTGTTATAGGGGAAATAGCAGTGAAAATATTGCTGTGTGGAAATTTGAGATTTTTCTGCCTATGTTCTCCTGTAGGACTTTTATGTGTCACTACTTATATTTAAGTCTTTTATCCACCTTAAGTTTATCTTTGTGCATGGTGTAAATTGGGGATCAAGTTTCATTTTTTTGCATGTAGCTGTCCAGCTCTCCCAACACCATTTGTTGAAGAGATATTTTTACTCCATTTTATGCTCCTGCCCACTTTGTAAAATATTAATTGACCATAGAGACTTGGGTTTATTTCTGGGCTCTCTATTCTGTTCCATTGATCTATGTGTCTGTTCTTATGCCAGTACCAGACTGTTTTGATTACTGTGGCCTTGTAATGTTGTTTGATATCAGATATTGTGATCTCTCCTACTTTGTTCTTATTTCTCAAAATTACTGTGGCTATTCAGGGTCATTTGTGGTTCCATATAAATTTTTGAAATGTTTGTTCTATATCTGTGAAATATGTCATTGGTATTTTAATAGGGATTGCACTGAGTCTATAAATTGCTTTGGGTAGTGTGGACATTTTGATGATGTTAATTCTTCCAATCCATAAACATGGTACATGCTTCCATTTGTTTGTGTCTTCCTTAATTTCTTTCTTCAGTGTTGTGTAGTTTTCTGAGTACAGGTCTTTTGCTTCCTTCATTAGATTTATTCCTAGTTACTTTATTTTTCTTGTTGCTACATTAAGTGGGAATTTTTTCCTGGTTTCTGTTTCTAATATTTCATTGTTGGTGTACAAAAATGCCTTGGACTTCTGAATATTGACTTTGTATCCTGCTGTTTTGCCAAATTCACTTATTAGGTCAAATAGTTTTTTGGTAGAGTTGATAAAATTTTCTATGTACACTATCATGTCATCTGCAAACAATGACAATTTTGCTTCCTCCTTTCCAATTTGGATGCTTTTTATTTCTTTTTCTTGTCTGATTGTTGTGGCTAGAACTTCCAATGCTATGTTTGTAGAAGTGGTGAAAGTGGACATCCTTGTCTTGTTCCTGATCTTAGTGGGAAAGATTTTAGTTTTTGCCATTGAGTATGATGTTGGCTGTAGGGTCTCTCGTATATGGCCTTTATTATGTTGAGGAATGCTCCCTCTATTCCCACTTTGCTGAGTGTTTTTATCATAAATGTGTGCTGTACCTTCTCAAATGTTTTTCCGCATCTATTGATATGATCATGCGATTTTTGTCTTTGCTTTTGTTTCTGTGATGTATTAGGTTTATTGATTTGCCAATATTGTACCATCCTTGCATCCTTGGGATGAATCCCACTTGATCATGGTATATGATCTTTCTAATGCATTGTTGGATGTGTTTTGCCAATATGTTGTTGAGGATTTTAGTGTCTATGTTCATCGGCAATATTGGCCTGTAGTTTTCTTTCTTTGTTGTGTCTTAATCTAGTTTTGGGATTAGGATGATGCTGGCTTCATAAAAAGGGTGTGTTTTTTTTGGAATAGTCTGCGAAGGATAGGGGTTAGCTCTTCCTTAAATTTTTTGTAAAATTCTCCTGTGAAACTGTCTGGTCCAAGGCTTTTGTGTGCTGGGAAGTTTTTGATTACTGCTTCAATTTCTTCAGCTGTTATTGGTCTGCTCAGGATTTCTGCTTCTTCTTCATTCAGTTTTGGAAGATTATATTTTTCTAGAAATTTGTCCATTTCACCTAGGTTTTCAAATTTCTTGGCATATAGGACTTCATAGTAATTTCTTACAATCTTTTGTATTTCCATGGTATCTTTTGTAATCTCTCCTCTTTCATTTCTGATTGTGTTTATTTGGGTCCTCTTTTTTTCTTGATGAGTCTACTTAAGGACTTGTTGATTTTGTTTATCTTTTCAAAGAACTAGTTCCTGGATTTATTGATCCTTAGAATATCTTGCAGTGCTGGCTTGGTGGAGGTGTATTCTTTCAGCCTTCTTTTGTCTAGGAAACTTCTTATTTGGCCTTCCATTTTAATTGACAGACTTGCTGATTAGAGTAGTCTTGGTTACAGGCCTTTGCTTTTCAATACATGGAATATTTCTTGCCGTTCCCTTCCGGATCGCAGTGTTTCCATTGAGAAGTCAGCTGTTAGCCTTAGCGGGGATTCTTTGTGTGTTACTTCCTGTTTCTCCCTTGTTGCTTTTAAGATTGTCTCTTTGTCTTAGAATTTTGCCATTTTAATTATCATGTGTCTTTGAGTTCCTCTTGATTGGGACCTTCTTGATTTGGACCCTCTGTGCTTCCTGGATTTGTGTGACTTTTTTTTCATCAAATTAGGGAAGTTTTCCATCATTACTTTTTCAAACAGGTTTTCTATCCCTTGTTCTTCTTCTTCTCCTTCTGGCATCCCTATTACATGGATATTATTATGTTTCATGTTGTCCTGCAGTTCCCTTAACACATCATCATTCTTTTTGAGTCTTTTTTCCTTTTTTTGCTCTTTCTGTAAGTTTTTTTCTACCTTGTCCTCCAGCTCACTGATTTGATTCTCTACTTCCTCTAGAATGCTTTTGATTCCATCTACTCTCTTCAATTCAGAAATTTTATTCTTTATTTCCTCTTAGCTCTTGTTGATAGTTTCTATTTTCTTTTTCATGTTGATACAGTTTGCAGCAAGTTCCTTATAGTTTCCCTGTAGTTTTTGGTAATTCTCAGTGAGTTCATTGAGCTTCCTTATAACCACTGTTTTGAACTCAGTATCTGATAGTTGACTTGTCTCTGTTTCATTTAGCATTCATTCTGAGGATTCCTCCTTTTCTTTTGTTTGGGGTTTGTTTCTTTGTCTTCCCATTTTTTGTGAGACTCTTCTCATTAGCCTTTGCTTCTTAAATTGATCTGTTCTGACTCCTTGGGTTTGTGGTATGAACTTCTATGGTAGGAGGCCTATGAGATTCAGTGGTCCAGCCTCCTTGATCTCCTGAACTTGACGCTCCTGGGATACCCTTTATGCCATTTATGTTGGCTTTCTGGATGTAATTGGGTTTTGATTGTTGTTGGGTCATTTTTTGGTGAGTCCTTCCCTCCAGTTGGTTGACCGAGGGTCACTACGCCCACCATGTCTTGTGTGCTGTTGTGCAGGTGCTGCCAGAACAAAATCACAAAGCCCAGGGGAAAAACCCACATCCGAAAAAATATCTACCCCCCCGCAATTCCACTATCAATAGCAAATGAACCAGTATTAATAGGGTGTAAAGAGATTAAGATTATTATAAGTAGGTGAAATAAACTATAGTATAAATTCTAGTGATTTAATATGCACAAACTTGGTCAAGAAATGAATGTTAGAAAGCTATGCAGGATAGAAAATATCATCACTGATCATGAAGAAGGCCGCGGTGGACTTTGTCTTGGTACCCTCTAGTATTTACCACTGTACCACTGTTTTTTCTTTCTGGATCCGCTTCTAGTGATGTCAGATGTTGACCCCATCTGACCTTAGGCAGCCTGCTCCGAGACTGCCAGGGATCTATTGTCTCTGGCTGTTTCCTTCAGTTGTTAATCTAGTCACTCTGCACTCAGCAGGCAGGCCTTAAGCACCACAGAGTCAGGGCAGAGTCTCTCCTGGGGTCAAGGCTGTTGTTTCCCCTCAGGTGCTGCCCTGATGGGAGTGCTCTGCCTGATCACTCCGGCTGCCACTGTTCGCGGCATGGCTCAGCACCAGGATCCTAGCGGCTACGCTCTCCTCACTCTCCCCAAAGCTTCCGTCCCCAGTCTCACCTCAGGCGTCTCAGGCGTCTCTAGCCCACTCTGCCCCCGCCTTTGCTGAAGACGTGGGTAAGTGGCTACAAATGAAAATTTGTGTGTTGGCCATTTAAACGGCCCTTTGCGTCTCCAGCCATCCATCTCTGGCAGACAGCAACCCTGCCACTTTTCGCCGCCAGTTGTTATCTGTGTGCTTTGGGGGGCTCTGGTGTTCTAGTCTGGGGGGTTTAGACTCCATTCTTTTCAGGGGGATTCAACCCGCTGCTTAATTATCCCTCCAGTGCTGCCACCTGTGGATGCCTGGTCAGCCCACACGAGTCTCCACCGTATTCCTTACCAGTCAGTTAGAGCTGAAGCTGATTCTTCTGTCTGTCCGAGGTTTTAAGGCTTCTCTCTCACTATTTGTTCAGTTATTTGTTCTGGGTGATTTCTCCACAGTTTGTTTGTAATCCCAGATTGGTCCTGGGAGGAGTTTAGTGTGGCTTCCACTCACTCCTCCGCCATCTTACCGCCCCCTGAAAGTATTTTTTTGTAATCCAAATGCTTTTTTTCTTAAATAAAATACCTCTTAAAATCTTACTGAAATTATAAATTAAGGAGTTCTCAAGTTTACACTCTGTCTTTTAAGTATGTATCTTTCATAGGAAAGCTTTTGCTTTGATTCTTCAGATCCTCTTCTTTTAAATTTCTCTAATTCCTTATATATTCAGTGATTGTTTTCTATTTAGGCTTTCAGGGGGGTCTTTTTTCACTCATCGCTGCGATCCAGTAGATCCAAACTGAGCTTATTTGGGTCTTTCTGCAGTATATCAGGTCAGGGACACTTGTGAAAGGAAGAATTAAGAGCAGAAACCAGGATGTCAGTGGGATGACCACTGTTGCTGAGTTCAGCTATAGAGCCAAAAGCGTCACCTGTCCAACAAGTTCATTTCTATGATTGCTGTT
Source organism: Micronycteris hirsuta (assembly GCA_004026765.1). Classification (NCBI taxonomy): domain Eukaryota; kingdom Metazoa; phylum Chordata; class Mammalia; order Chiroptera; family Phyllostomidae; genus Micronycteris; species Micronycteris hirsuta. The sequence goes on from PVJI01023394.1 coordinate 11,201, forward strand.
GTATTTATGTGTTAGCTGCGCACTGCCCGCTTTCCAACCATCACACCTACCATTGGAGCCACCCACACCCTGGTAGTACCGGACTGAGATTAACCCCCCTACTGATTGCTCGATGGCCTCTCCTTTCCTGTAACACCTGCCGCTTGTAGAAGTTCGGCTCAGGGTCCCATTGACTTACTTTCCAGGTGGGCAATTCCTTTTTAGGTCATGACTCGGGGTTTTGTAAACTCTTTTTAAAATCTGCTCTTCCATGTATTGTAGTATTGTATCTTACAGGTATTCTCAATGTTATTGACATATAGAAGACACACTTTCCTCTGTCTGAAACTGATGTAAATTCTCCAGTTGCCATCTGTGTTCTGTTGGGACCCCCATTTGAGCAGAAATAATTGAACAGCTAGGCTGAAACCTTGCAACAGACATCAATTGATTTCTTTTAGGTTTTTAAGTTGTATATATATATATTTTTAAAGATTTTATTTATTTATTTTTAGAGAGGGGAGAAGGGAGGGAGACAGAGAGGGAGAGAAACAGCAATGTATGGTTGCCTCTCACATGGCCCTCACTGGGGACCTGGCCCGCAACCCAGGCATGTGCCCTGACGGGGAATCGAACCGGGACCGCCTGGTTCCCAGCCCGAGCTCAATCCACTGAGCTACACCAGCCAGGGCTTAAGTTGTATATTTTGATAAAAGAGAAAACATTTCAATGAAATAGCCGATATGTACAAACCAAAATTAGATATCTCTTATATGACCAGGCAATTGATAATTATATGTTTAAGTGATTTTTGTAAATCACTTGAAAAGATAATTAAAAAAAAAAAAACTTCCTACTCTTCTCTTTGCAAACTCTTGGGTAGACAGAGAATTCTTAGAACATTTTCAAGGAGAAGGCAAAATTCCAAAGATAATTTTTTGAACTTTATTGATTTTATATCTGCACTTATTCAGTTACGCAGATCCTTTTTTAAAAAGCATTTAAAATCGACCGTGGTATGAAGTTTTGGTCATTCTCATTTTAGCCAAGGTATTTTGTGGATCGAATTTCACCTGAAATTATTCTACTTTTCTTCTGTGCTTTGCATGTATGTATTAAACCACTAGAAGCTTCAACTGGAATAGAGGTTAACCGGTATTAGTAAATATAAAAGTGCATGTGCATGAAACATATGTGAGTGAACAATGAGAACATTTGGATGGGAAACATCCTCGTCGGCGCCCAGGTAAAGTCAAGGAGTCATTCCCATCCTCTCTCGCCATTGTGCATTTGTCGCCAAGTCCAGGTGATCATCAAGTCTAACTGGTCCTAGCACCTTACTTTCTCTCCAAACTCTCTTCTCCTTCCTCTCCCCTTAGATACCACCTCCTGCCTCTGAACTCGGCTCCCCTCTGAGCTGCACCTCCTGCATAGCCTGTTATGTCTTGTTTTTTCCGAAATACGGATCTGACTATCATTCCCCTGACTAAAGGCGTTAGCGCTTTAAGGATGAGGCTCAGAAACCTTATCATTACATAAAGAGGTTCCAAACATCTTTGTGGCCTAGAACTGTCCCCAGGCCCTGTGACCCAGTCACACTGGACGTCCCATTGCCCCTACACACACAGTACCTTTCCGTGCCTCGTGTGCCATCTGTGTTCTGTTGGGACCCCAAGTGATACATATTCATTTCAGAAATAAGAAGGAATTATGCATGATACTACAAATCTAATGCATGTTGATGCTGCCACGTGAAACACTATCTTTGAAGGCCACTGGAAGACTAGAGCCCATGTTCGCTGAGCCCATGTGAAAATGGCTAACGAGACAAACCAGGGAAGGGAAGTGCTTAAAGAGGATCCAGCTCCCTTTAGGAAGGTTTGATAACCAGAATCGTTTGTTTTGAAAGAAGAGAGAATGATAGCAAATGAAGCAATTTGGGGAGGGGTGGGGAGTGAAATAAGGTTGAAACTGGTACCAAGAAACGCCTCAAAGAGAAAAAGAAACCCCCAAACTTGTTAACTTCTTTTGCCCTTGAAAATTGTTCCTTTAATTTTGAGGCTTTAAAATAACAGACCAAGAGCTGTCTATGGAAGTGAGGAGGGACAGTGAGCTTTGCCTTGGAGGCTTGTTAGAATATATAGTGGCCTCTAAGATTGTAATTTAATTCCAGTTGGCAAAACTTCCAGTTTCCTTAGACCTGATATCCTAAATCCTTATCCAGTTTTTTTGTCAGGCCTTGAGTGCTTCCTCCTTGCACCCCGAGTTTGGGAGGCAGGTTGGTCATCATAATTTCTCATTCCTTAGGGTTGCCTTCGGTCCCACTTGCCCTTTGTGACAGTTCTGTTCCTTAGGGTCTCCGAGCCCATCTCTCGATGCCTACCCTCTGAATGTTCTCTGTTTTTTGCAGCCTCGTTTCCATGACTTGCTTTCCAACCCTGGGAACAGGGCTGTGCCTCTGTCTCCACTTGGCTTTCTCTGAAGTGCAGATGTAGCAGCATGGAGTTAAAAATAACAACGTCTTGAGAGACTAGGAGTGGGGTGAGTGTGGGTGTGCAGAGCAGGAAGCATGTTCATTAAGAGCTTTTAAACTTCCAAATGCCCCTTCTGAGTCATTAACGTGCTTGATTAAGAAAAATCTCTGACAATGAGAGAGACAGAGAGAGAGAGAGAGAGAGAGATTCCTGTGTTGTGCTCTGAGTATGCTATGAGTGTTTATATTAGGAAGGAGGAATACTTGCCCGTGCTGATGGTGAGATGAATTCCATGCTGTGAGCAAACAGAACACAATGTTAATTCTGGGTGAGTAAGCTGTCCTAGGAGCCCGTGTCCTGACCACCTGCCCTGTTACCACAATGGGCACTAATTAGCCAGCACTCTTACTATTTAGGGACGTGCTGTAGACACAAGGCAAGTAAAAGGTTCTATAGTGAAACCTCACTATTTGTATTAATTGGAAGTGATACGTAATGAGACTTAACAAATACCAGCTCTGGAATATTGACTTCAGGTGTATAGTTTTCAAGAATATACGGTAACAAAAATGTGTGCTGGGTAGGTGTTCATCCAGCCCTGCCCACATGGATAAGCATCCACTGTTATTCATGTATTCACTGCCAAAAGAAGGATAGGTTCTATGTTTTTTAGATTTTAAGAAAGTCAAGTACAGAAGTAAATTTGTATACAATTATATTTAGAGGTGCTGTGTCATAATCCAAATGCGGACGGTATTAATGGTACATAGAGAAGACATATTTTAGCTTGGTAGAAAGAGAGGCAAGAGCCAGGGATGGCTTCTGGAAGGAGTGTGGAATTTGCAGTGAGTTGGATTGGGATAGGCCACAGGTGGCAAACACAAGGCCCTCGGGCCGAATCCGGCCCTCCACCTTGTTTTATCCAACCCGGCACCTTGTTTCTACCCGGCAGCAGCACTGAGCTCTCACTTAACTGTTAAGGAGTAGTTACATTTACACAGTCCTAAAATTACATTCGGCCCTTTGAAGGCAACTGTGAGGCTGATGTGGCCCCTGGTGAAAATGAGTTTGACACCCCTGGGATAGGCATTCTAGGCAGAGCAAATAGCATATGCAAAGGCACTGTAGCAGGGGAATAGACTGCAGTTATGTTCATGGATGTCTCGTTTTGGGCTTATTCAGAATGATGGAGAAGGCTCTCCTTTGGGGAGCAAATCCTGTGGGGTTACTGTATATGCCAATGTCTATACTAATTATAAGCCAACATCCATACTTACAAACCTTAGTATAAGAGCAGACCCTTTGAGGATAAAAAAGATTGTGCAAGTATTTCCTGAATATCAGTGACAGATGTTATGGTTTTGATATTTTAGACGAAATACGGACTGCATGCATTTCAGTTCATGCCGACAGATGCTTTCTGGAATGTGGTTACACAGACATTCCGTGCCAGGTCCCATGTGCAAACAGAACACAAAAACTCTGGAAAATATCCTCACAATGCAAGGGCATAAGGAAGCATGTTGTGTGGGGAACTGACAAACATGCTCATTATCAGTGTGTCAGCAAGCCTGCTAAATGCATTTCCAAGAGCTGATTCTCTTGTCAAGGTTAAATACATCCAGCATCTTGATTATGCCATTCATTTCATAGTAAACCTTGTTCAAGAATGGCAGAAAAAAAGATAAATTGTAATTTAGAGCAGGCGATGGAAATAAAAACGAACTAATTTCACACCAGTGGACTCTGTATTCTCCACACTATAGAAAATGCCCCGAAAAAGGGATCTTACAAACGTTACCTTGCTGTTATTTCTTTAAAACTAGTAAAATCATCAGGAGACAGTGCCAATTTCCCCTTTCCCCCGCAGGACATCTACAGCGGTCTGAAGTCATCACGAATGCTCACTAAGCAACTGTCAAGTCGTATTGGATTATTGACGTGGAAGGCCATGGCACGCTGAGCCCCCGCTGGCGAGCTGAGTGTTGCTGCTCAGGAGAGCAGCTCTCCGAGCAATGATGCCTCTGCTTTCCTTTGTCTCGTTTGAGAATCTGGTCCCGCTCTCCGAAGCCAGGTGTCCCTCCGCTTTGCTTTGTGTCCATTTCATTCTCTCTGGAGCTTTGGATCCAGAACAGAATTCAGGCTAAACTTGAATGTGTGTAGATTCGATGTTTACTGTTCATACTGTCCTGGGTTATAACCCTCCGCCTCTGTGCTCTCCTAGCAGTGAGAGCAAGGTTGCATTTGTAGTACAGAAAATTTGGGCAATTCCTCCCAGGTTCTGTCTGTGCTTTCTGGAGGTCAGAGGGCTAAAAGAGTTAGAAGTGGTTTCTTCAGCCTCTGCTAGAAAAACGAGAGGCTGTAATGTTCAATATTTACTAAACACACATCATTTATTCATCCACTCATCTGACTGTTATTGACCACATTATGTGACAGGCACCCGCGTAGGAGCAGCTAGGGGCTCCACCCACCACAAGCCTGGAGACCATTCCAAAATTACAGGAGTGAGTGGTAATGCTGAGACCAAAAGCCGTGTATTCTGACCCTAGACCCTGGGTTTTTTCTCTCCTCCCCACAGTGCCCCAGGGACTGGGCTGGGCCCTGGGCAATTGCCTGACTCTCTCTTGGGTATAAGCTGCCCTTCTGTGAACTTCCCTTCCATTTTCAAGTTCCCTTTATTTTTTGCTTGCTCAAAGAGAACATGGGGTGGAAAATGAGTGGGTAGGTGCCTCAAAGTATAATTTCCATAAGGTTTGGTTCGGGAAGCAGGGTTCAACAAATGCAAAGCTGAGATTTCAAAGATTGTTTAAAAAGAAAAGAATAATTCCCCTGTGAATGGTAATGAAATCTGAGTTGTCAGGCTGTATTTGATGTCAAACAAGGGGAGATCTGAGCCAGCCCTCGCTGTAAGTGTGGGAAGGGGGTGCAGAGGGGTGCTGAGGACAATAGTGTAGATTTGTCAGGGATGAGAATCAAATGACAGCGACTGAAGTGTGCTTTTTAACACCTTATTCTGAGGATGACAGATCAAAGGAAAGAATGAGGGAAAGAGTCACAAAATGCATTACTGATTAGAAATTGTCTTACAGGTTTGCTTACTGCCTGATGCTCTCCAGCAAATTATTCTTTCTGATGATCTACAATGATTAATATTTGGAATATGCAGACTGCATTGGTTTTGGACATATGGTCAATGCAGTGGGTTGGATTTCTGGGGAGTCAGCACATGATTCTTCTGTATATCTTTAGAAGGTGGAGAGAGGTGCCTTTCAGCCCTATTGTAATAGACTCCATCCTGAAATCACTCCTTCAGTTTCATTACCCCAGATCCCACGCTAATGCATATATACAGGGTGATCACTTAAGCATGACTGTGGAAAAGGCATTCTAAGGGCAGTTTCTCTTTGCTCTCATATTATGCCCCCATAAAGATCACAGTAGATAATGCAGTAATGAAAAAATAAGTTAGTTTACTTACCCAGGCCAATGGACTTGCTTACCTCAGTGCTTCTCATAATTCTATGGTAATTACTCAAAGGAAATGAATGACTCCAGAAAACTCAGGGATACATTTGTGGCCGTGTGACAATCCCAGATGGTGTCCAAGCATGTGGCAGGCTGCCCAGTAGAGTAGCAGGGGAGATGTAGCAGGCTCAGCGAGAGATGCTCACCGGAAGATGCTCTGAGGAGGGGCTGGAATCGGAGAAAGAGGCTGGGCTCTCAGGTCAAAGCAGGGAGGGGAATCAGGCCCGAGGGGTGCAGATGAACACAGCTGCACAGCGAGCCTCGTCCTCCAGGTTCCAGGGATTCGTCAGCACTGGTGGGAGTTCTTTCCAGGGGTGAAAGGTCAACTGGTAAGGGACCTTCGTGACCCCCCAACCATGTTAGTTTTTAAGGAGAATTAAGTATCTTCCTGGTTCCCAATCCTCATGGTAATTTATCCCACAAATGTGGACCTAGGAGAGGGAGTGGTGTAAAAACAGAATAGAAGCTGCTGCAGGGTGGTAAAAGGAGGCGATATATTCTTCACTGGACTACTCCAGTGTGAACAGAGAAAAAAAAACTTTTCTCTTTTCCAGGGATAATTTAATTTGGAGGACTTGAAAATAAAAGATTGTGTGGTAGAATTTTTTTATGAATAAAAAGTACAATTCTTCTGCCCTGGCTCGTGTAGCTCAGTGGATTGAGCGCGGGCTGGGAACCAAAGGGTCCCGGTTCGATTCCCAGCCAGGGCACATGCCTGGGTTGCGGGCCAGGTCCCCAGTGAGGGCCATGTGAGAGGCAACCATACAATGCTGTTTCTCTCCCTCTCTTTCTCCCTCCGTTCCCCTCTGTCTAAAATAAATAAAATATTAAAAAAAAAAGTACAATTCTCATTCTCCTTCAATCATTCAATCAACAGCTAATCATGGAGCCCCTCCTAGGCTTAGGAACAAGGCCAAGCTTTAGAGATGGCCGCAGCTCAGCAGAAGCAGACTACTGTCTGGTTGTGGGGGTGGGGCATGCAATGGGAGACAGAATAAGACAAACGATCATAAATTTGCAAGCACCACTGGGTGGCAAAGGATACTCGTTACTCAGAGTTATTGCGAAGCGGTTTGACCTAATCAGGAAGGAACTGGAAGCAAAGACTGGGCTGAGATCTGAAGGGAAGCGCTAAGGGGAGGTGACACTCCAGGCTGAGGGAACACGGGGTGCAGGCCAGGGGTGGAGTTTGGGGCTGGCAAGGCTCAGAAAGCGTGGGTCGCATGGAGAGGGCAGGGGAAGGTGGAGCGAGGAGCCCTGCAGAGGTAGACAAGGGCTGGACCCCGGGGCCTTGCAGGTGGTGCATAGTTGTGACTGTATCCGGAGAGCAGTCGGGAAGCCATGGAAGGCTTTTAAGAAAAGAAGTGTGATGTTTCAAAATTACAACCACTCTGGCTGCCATTTGGAGAATGAATTTAGCGGGCCAAGTGATGAAGCAGGAAGGCTAGAGCCAGATTTCAAAGCTACTTAGCAACTAAAACCAGTGGGGTTTGGTGACGGGCTCAGCACGGAGTAAGAAAGAGCAGCGCTCCTCCTGCAATCCCGTGCTGGTATTCTGTTAGTACCCAAGACAGCAGCTTAGTGTGGTATCAGCCTGTCTCGCTTTCATAAGCCTCGTAGACACGAGGCTTGAAGATGCTGCCAAGGCTACTGCACCCCCACATCTCTGCATTGTCTCTAGGGGAAGTGGGAGACATTCCACTTTTCTCCTTGCAGGCGAGGACTCGTTGGGGGAAATTCTTGCCGTCCGTGTCAGGTGCCTTTGTTGTGAGGGCATCTGGTAAGATGTAAGCAGCATCCCCTAACTATCCCCACCCAAGATAAAAAATGAAAGCCGAATTAAAATCAAAATTTCATGCCCTGATAGCCAGATAGTTCAGTTGGTTGTAGCACCGTCCCATTCACCAGAAAAGGTTGTGTGTTGATTCCTGGTCAGGGCACATACCTAAGTTGTAGGTTCAATCCCCGGTCAGGGTGCATACAGGAGGCAACTGATTGGTGTTTCTCTCTCTCTCTCTCTCAAATCAATAAATATATTCTCAGGTGAGGATTTAAAAAAAAAATCAAAGTTTCCAAACTCCCTATCATTGTCTCCATTGTTGGAAGATGGAGAGGTTTTGTCAACTCAAAGTCGGTAGCTACCTGCTGCAGTGGCCTCAGGTCAGGGCGTATATCCAGCGGATTCTGAGCCCAGCACAGGCTGAAGAGATGCAGGGCACTGCCCGACCCTGCCCTGTGGGGGACTGGGAGCAGAATGAGTGACTTAACAAGCACTCACCGCTCCATTGAAGCCAAACTCAGAAGCTCAGATCCAGTCATATCGTCCCAGTGGGTGTGAGAAATAAGGGCTGAAACATTCATTCTCGTCAGCTGGGGAGAGTGGGATTGGTGGGCTTGTACCAAGCACATCAGGCTGTTGCCCACCATGAGTGGGAGCTCAAAACTCCAGTCTTTCAAGGTGTAAAGGCTGCTTTGAAAATGTCTACTCCTCTACCTGCCCCTGGCATTACTCTTTCTTTAAATTAATCACCTGTCAGTTCATTGTTTAAGAGGTGATCATATTTATTGTAAAAGTAATTACGTCATACTTGTTCTAAGTTCTGAGTGCTTACTCTATGACAGGCACCACACTAAGCATTTTCCTACATTATCTGATTTGATCTTTATAACGATTCCGAGAAGTAGGGGCTCCTAGCCCATCTTTGAGATGAGAAAAAGGAAGCTATACAAGTTAGGTAGCTTGAAGAATATAACCGTGGCCCACAATCCACACTCAATTCAATTACGTTTAATGACCACCTACTATGTGCCAGGTACTATGCTCAGTATGAGAAACATGAAATAGATAAATTGAATTTCTTCTCTGATAGGGCTTAAAGTCTTTGGGGAAGTTAAACCTAGATGTCCACATAATACAAGACATGTTATATTAAGTGCTAAAGTCGAGGTCAGAGGTTATGGGAGCACTGAGGTGAGAGATTAAGTTCTGATGGGGTGCAGGAGGTGGGGTGGGAAGTAACTGGGAAAAATTTGGGAGAGGTGCTGTCTTTTCAGTTGCATATTGAAAGAGCAGCAAGCATTTGGCAGATAGTGGAGTCTGCTGGGGGAATTCATCTGGAGCATGTGACCACCCATTCGCCTGCAAACTGGACTGGGGCAGGTGGAGGCTCCTCGTTCCCGCCCCTGTTCTTTCAATGCAGGTTTTGTCCAGCACTCCCACACTAGGAGCTGTTTTGTCAAGCATGCAGCCTTGAGGGAATTATGGGTTATTTAGACCCTCTGGACTACGTGACTGAGCCCAGTTGAGTCCTCTGCATAAATGTTTAAGATTACAGCGGGTGGGTGTAGAGAACTACTCATCTTACAGCTGCCCGAGACAAGCCTTGTACGTAACTTCCCTTGGTTGTTAAAACTGCCACCTACCAGCACGTCTCTTTCTGTGGTCTCTCCTTGCCCTCTGGGTATGGCACCAGTTTGCAAACCAAGAGAGACAGAAAGGGCAGTCCACGCAGATGCAGCAGCTTGACTAAAGGCCCTGGGGTGAGAGAGTGCATGGCATGCTTGTGCTAAAGGACAGCCGCCGAGGGCAGCACAGGCCACAGGGATGAGGGAAGAGGGGAATCCAGAGAGGGGCTGGGCTGGGGGAGAGAGTGGTCTGTAGTGCTGGCCAGGGGTTATACAGAGTGGGTGGCCGTGGGAGATCATTCAAACAGGTGACACAATCACATTCCTTCTCTGTGAGAACAAAACACTCATGGTTTGTTTGCTGGTGTTCAGTAAAGTGCCAGATTGAACTATATAGAAATGCTGACATTGGACTATTCTGACCTACAAAAATGATAATTTCATATGATTCAATTTAACACATTTTGAGATTTGCTTCTGGTTCTGAAAAGCCTTTTCATATGGTGCATGGCTATAAATTTGGAATATTCTTCCTTTAGAGGTCCTCAGAATACTATAGGGGTCTCAATTATTTTAAGTACCTTAGTTTAGTCAATAAGGCATTGAAATAAAATTTTATTTAGGCTGGAACTTGATGAACTCTAGATGCTAACACTGGCTACTTGATAGAGATCACAGGCTCTGATTGGTTATTGATACAATCACAGAAATTTCTGGTATCTGTGGAGAAAAGGGTGGATAGGGAATGAAGATTAAAGAAGGTTCTTGGTGGTAGGAACTACTTGCTGAATTGGACTGCTGTGGAGAGCAGGCAGAAATGGGCACGCCATGTTTCTAAGCAACCTTGGGTGTCCTGGGGCTCATGCTTACTTTCCTTCATCCATCACATGTTTTCTGAGTGTCTAAATGTTTCATGAACAGTTCCAGGCATTGAGGATATGGTTGGATTTAAACTAGATATTTGCGTATCTGGTTCTTGGGTTCGGGGGCAAAACTGGAATGAATAACAGATGATTAAACTGTTGTTCAGGAAGATTATCCTGTGCCAGCCCCGTTCACGGATATGGTGGAGTAGTCTCCATGTGGAGAAGGGCGGCATGTGTGAGACAGAAATGTGCTATGTGGTCTACTTAGTGCCAGACACTGGGCTTTTGTCTGATTGTCTCCTTTTCATCTTCCTCACCTTTGGGCAAATTAAGTGTCATTAACCCCTTTTAACAGATGAGGATATGGACTCTAAAAGAAATTGAGAAAATTGCTGGGTGTCAACCAGCTAGGAGGTGGTGGAGCAGGGGTTTAAGCCCAGGTCAGTTTGACTTCAAAACCTGAGCTCTTTCCATCAACATCCCTACACAAAGCGATTTTAGGTTTTGCGTGACAAACCTGGAGGTCAAATGCTTATTTGTCCGGGTGCTTATTTTCTCTTCATCCAGAATGGAACTAGAGCAGTGTAATCCTAAGCATTTGTTGGCAATGACAACGCAAGCTATAGAGATAGAATTAGAATCAGAGTGTCAAGGCCAGGTGGTTGATATTTGCCAAAAGCATGAAAACAGCATTTCAAACCAAGGACATTGATGCAGCAGCATCTCTGCAAGTCAGATTCCACAATGATTTCTATGTTAAGTCAAGCAGATTCCACAAGGATTACTCTGTTAGGAGAAAGTACAAACAGAACACTTAGAGTCAGCAAGCGTAACAAGAACTAGGTCCCAATTTTGATGAATTTGTAGAAGTTGCACCGCAGAGGTTGTGCTGTTCATCTGGGTGATGTAATTATTGTTACCTTGGTTTTTCTATCCCAAATATGTTAAAACAAGAACAAGAAAGTTTATATGGCTTAAAGCTTCATGCCACATTATGTTTTGGGATATACAATCAGTAAATTTAAGTAAAATATGCAAAAAATTTGTTTTCTTAGTTTTAAAAATGACTTTTTGCAGATTTGAGAAAAAAAAAATTTGTCCTGATACGTCCACCCATCCTGAAAGACTTTTGTTCTTTTTAAAAATCACTTGAATTATAGGAGGGATCACTTTGTAAATTACATAATTGTCCAACTACTATGCTGTACACCTGAAACTAATATAAAATAATATTGAATGTCAACTGTAATTGAAAAATAAAATTTTTAAAAAGTCATTGAATTTCTACTATGGTTTTGTGTGAACAAAGAAAAACAGCAACTCTTTATTTGAGTGCCAGGGATATAGAGAGTATAGAGCTGATCTTATCATTTTAAAAATGCACAGGTCTCAGAGCTGCTTCGCTATTTATTACTGATATAAAAAGGGAGCTCATCATTTAATATGCCTGCTCTTCCCTCCAGGGGATGACGAGTCCCTGTTATTCCGACTCTGAGACGCAGTGGTCATAGCGTCCCATCACATGTGCATTTGTTAGGGATAACGTGCCTTCTGTTGCCTGGAACAGGGACTCCATCCAGGGCTGGGGGGTGGGGGTGGAAGGCATTATCTCCAAAAGCTTGTGAACAACTTTCCATGTTTTGGAGGTGATTATTTAATCCCAGAATCAGAAAACACCCTGCAGCCAAGCCCCAACTGTTGGCGCTCTTCCTCTCTCTTGTGAGATAAACACCATGAATAGTCCTGTTGGTCTCGATTAATCCTGTGCACAATGATCAAGAGAGTGGATTGACTTCGGGGCAAATCAAACTGCGGTGGACTATGTGACACAGACATAGGGCTAAACATTTATTAAAAGAGAAAAAACTGCAGAGCCCAGAGCTGGCAGGCATTACGTGAAAATAAAAGCACACAAACAACGAATTCCAACTACAGATAAAAGCAGCTACAGGGAAGATGAAAAACTTCGGGGTTATTCTCATCTGTAAATTTTTTTTTTAATTACTTTATTGTTGTTCAATTACAGTTATTTGCATCCTCTCCCTCCCCTCCCACCTCCCCCCAGCCTCCCACCTCCCCCTTAGCTCCCTCCATGTGTCCTCTACAGTGATTCCTGAAAACGCCTCTCCCCATTGTCCCCTCCCCACTCCCCCACGGCCATTGATAGACTGTTCTTAATTTCAATGTCTCTGTCCAT
>PVJI01023395.1:0-23649 GCA_004026765.1 Micronycteris hirsuta
AAAAATAGATAAATAATCTTACATTGGCAAAATATATTAGAAATAAATACTAATTTTTAATCTATTCCAGTTTAAGGAAGGTTTATATTACTGGCTATATCTGCCTAAACTTTCAAAAAAATGAATTCAATATACTTGTATAAAATTAAAAATATCTATAGAAAAAAGTAATAAGTTAAGATACCAATATAATTTTTCTAGTGTTCAACTGAACTGGGGATGTTTAAAAACATCATGAAATTCTATAAAATATTTTTTAAACTATTAGATAAGTAGTAATATTCTGTATTTTTATCAGATTTATCTATAAATGAAATATGATTATATAAATTGCTGAAATAAAGATTGTAATATTTCAGTCTTCCGAGTATTCTGAGTATGTTTGCAGACAGGCTCTGAGCAAATGTGTTGCATTGCATTCATCTGTTTCTAGATTCAATCACTGATTGCACACATTCTTCAACAGTGCTGAAGAACTACAGAGATGGAAACCAAAGGCTTCGATAAAGGGCACACTAGAAAACTGCACAACTGTTTAAGCCACAGTCCTTGTTTTCAAGTTACTTTAAAAACGAATTTACTGCCTTTTTCTTAGAAATTCCTATGTTGATTACAGAAATTTAAAATAACGTACGTGGAGTGGAGAGGGAAACTCCGACAATACCTTTTGCCTCCTTCAGCCCTGAGGTTCACAGGTTGTCAGCCTTTGCAGGTGCGTGGGCCGTCTCCAGGTGTCCTTGTCCCCGTCTGTGAGTGTGCGTGTCCCCATTCGAAGGCCGCTTCTCTTAGAGTTCCTCTGAGTCTCATTCTCTCTGGCCTGTTGCCGTGGCCTGACCATGCGTCATGTGCTGTGATTTTATTAATTTGTGTACTTTTTAACTTTTGGACTCTTGCACTACACATTAAAACAGCACACGGGTTCAGACTGTCTTTCTGTTCATTATTTTATTCTTAGCCCTTAAATAAACCAACATCAGCACCACCAACAACAAAACAAATCTCCCTTGCTGGCTTCTGGTCTTAGTGGATTACAAAACAACTTTCACAGTGGGTGTAGCCTAAATCAAATGTATAGAAACTTCTTTGTCAACGAATAGACTCATATTCATAAAATAAAGAACAGAACAAGGGTCTAAGGACATTGAAGAATTTTGTCAGAAAGTGGTAAGTATAATCAAAATTAGATTCGTCTTTGCTCTGCCATTGATTAGCTTCGAGACTTTAGGCAAATGACTTAACTCCTCTGTGCTTGTCTGCTGTTTTGGACAATGACACTAACGGCCCGGAGATAAGTGAGCTACGAGGCTGAACCGAGCCAAAGCACGTGAAGCAGGCAGCAGGGCATGGCTCACTACTGAAAAGTCAGTTCAGTTGCTATATATTTAGACTAAAAATAGTTGCTGTTTTTTTTAAAGTATGGACCAACAGGAAGTAAATGGGACTGCTAAAGACAAAAATATACGGTGAAATTCAAGGCTACAAAGGCAAGTATTTGATTCAGAGTAAACAGTGGGCAGAGAATAGAATTATATGGAGAACATAAACTCTTGGATGTGACTGCAAATTATTTTTGGATAATCACATTTAAATAACGGATAAGAAAATTTCCACTCAAATGGGTCATGTGTATCTATCTTATTGTGCTCTGCAATATTAATTTGGCATTTCTGAGAAGTTTTGTTGCACTTAATTTTTTAAAGTGAGGGAGATGAGGCACTCTTTGGACAGTCAGAGTTAGCAACTCAGACGGTCGTGCCCTCACCTGTCTTCTACGGTGGCCTGGATGCCGACCCGCGCCTTCCACGTCGCTCTTCCTTACTTCACCGTTGTTACTTCGGAGGATGTAAACAAACGTCGTTCCCCGCAAGTCTTCAACGTCTGCAAAGCATTTTAAAGTCTCTAGTTTTAATTATTAACTTAGATTTTTCATAAAGATAGGTCACTCTCCAGTTGTATTATTTGTGTTTTATTAAGTGTACATTTTAGTCTTGACACAAATTTTTGGGCTTTGCTGGTTACTGAGTGTGTTGCCGTCAACCAATGCTAACATTTCTCTTATAATCAGATCTACAATTACAATTTCACCCAATAATATGGTCACATTCATTCCTAATAAATTAATGACATAGGGAGTCGATATTGCAGCAGATACCAATATGCCCTATTTTGATAAATGACATGCAAGGTCTTAGAAAAGAGAAATTTCTTAACTTTCACCAGGACAAGCATATTTAAAAACTTAAAATTACTAAGATAAAAGACTCTGCTTCTGTTTGTAAGAGCCATTTGCTCATTCATTGATGTTCCCTAACGACATATATTTGGAATGGCGGGCCCAGGAAAAGCCCTAGGCCTGCTCCCTTTCCATCTTTACCGATGGCTCTCATCCGTGGGATAACTTTCTCCAAATTGACACTGGGCCATGCTTTCTTGTGCTGAGTGTTACCCAATATTTTTAAGGCCCAGGACTTATAACCTCCCTCTGGGACCGAAGCCTCCTTGAAAACTGGATACGAAAGCTCTCCTAAGTGCTCCCGATCAACGTGCCATCGGAGAGCAAACTGCCATTGAATTTTCAACAGAAATCCAGAAAAAAAGAAATAGATCTGATCTTATTGTCTAAAAGGAAGTAGGAAGCCTTTACAACAGATACAAGCAGGACAATTAAACGTAAGTTCTATATATTTCTCTGTAGTGCCTACTACTTGCTCTCTTTTGGAAATACACCTTATATTTCTTTATCTTGCCACATGAGGTTTTGTCTCTAAAGAGTTCTTTTTTCCTCTTTAATCTCTCACACGGATTAGATTGCCCAGCTGCTTTCCCCTCCCTCCCTGGTGTCTTTCTGTACCACAGAGTAATGAACTTGGAAAACCTATAAATAGCAACATGGAAGAAAAAGACATCAAATGCAAACCTTTCACATTTTGCTTACATGACCTATTCCCATATGTGATTCACACTATTTTAACCCAATTCCACTGCTTCAGGAGAGATTTATAAGACTGTTGGAAGGGAGGCTCTTTCAGCTCAGGGTGCACCTGCGCGAACGTGTGAGCAGGTGTCCCCACATTCCGTAGTCAATCAGCGTTCCGATTCACTCAGGGGCTAACATTCGAATGCACATGGACTATTCCTAAGTGAGCAGTCATGACATGTTGATTTTGATTGGGTGGTTCTGCCCAATTTAACAGAAAAACCGAGGACAGAAGAGTCAATCCTCCTGAATCTGTCAGCAATGGAGAGAACAGTCAGCTCTCCGTCATGTATACCGTCACGCTGATGGACTAGCTTACGTTACACGTGAGTTAGGTGCCAAATGATGTCTCTAGTTTCTGATTCCAAGGAAAACAGCAGAATCTTCAGCCCTGGAAGTCCTGAGGAAGCAGTGTGTTCTGGCCCTTTGATAGAAATAAGAGAGACTCATAGCTAAAGAACACGAACACGTGTCAACAGAAGCTACGTACGTCGTTTGTTTATCTGATGAAATGTCATGTGAAGAGTTGGAACTGGCCAGGACTCCGTGGAGTTTGACAGAGTCTCTCTGTTCCATTGGCTGAAAGGCTTCTTCCTGTGTGTCTCAGGTGCTGGGGATGTCTGTGCCGTCAGGTCTGAGGTCAAGGTCCCACAGATGGGCACCTTCACAGGGCACGGAAAGCTGGTAAGCCATCCCGGTCACCCAAGAGCACACAGAAGTGGCCGAGAGACAGACAGCGGTGGCATGCAGGCTGAGCAGCAAGGGACCTAACACTGGGATACTGTGTCCAAATGCCAGCCCCCGCAGAGGAGGTGATGAGACACGGTCAGTGCTCCAGGCCACAGGGACACCCTGCAGGGGACAGTGAGGGCATGGTGAGCACAGGATGGTCTCTGCTTTGATAACGGGGCGATGGGTAAGCTACCTCAGGAACCCAGACCACACTCAGGGAGTGGAGAGTTTCAGGAGTGAAGACAGAAGCTTCCCCAACCCGGTTTGATATAAGGACCTTGAATATGTAAGGGGCAGTAAGGTAGTTCACTACCAAACAGCTTTGCAGGCTCATGGACTAAGCTTCATGACAGAGAAATAGTTACATCTTTGTACACTTGAGTGTGTGACTACATGAAATGTCTATACTTCACAATGTGCCACTCAGGCAGAAGGCAGATTTTCACTTCACAGCAAATGACAGAAAGTATTCCCTTTTAATAATCAAAGTAGATACCAATCTGAAAGTCTGTAATGAGAAATGACTTTTGCTCTTTGATTTTTTGGAAAATATAGCATTTACAACACAAACCTTTTCCTATTTGTGTTTCCACTCCACTGTTATTTAGCTAGAGCTGAATGACAGCAAAATAAAGCAAGGTGTCAGATAGATATATGAACTCTCCACTTTGGAATATATGCTTCCATGGCATAATTCTAACTTTCCTTGGTGATATTGATCTGAAGGTCAGATTTACTGAGGGGTAACTTTTAGTCTTTGAAGCGTCACCCAGAAGTGTAAGGTCTTTGTCTGCTAATGAGCGTTCTTTGATGTGACTGGGTTTGTGAAGCTCAGCACTGTGAATGGACCGTCAATCAACTCACAGCTGCACTAAGCCCCTCAGATGGCCGTATCCATGGCAACAAGCCAAAAATGGCCACACAGATTAATCCATTTGTGTGAAAGTCTCAGTGAGAGTCCCCTTTCATCTGCCAGAGAGGACTGCTAGGGAGTCTGCTGGTGATATAAAATACTGAGCAGAAGCGAGAGAGTGGCGGACACCGCAGGGTCTGGTTCCTGTAAACAGTGGGGCTTCATGTCCTTCTTATCTGCTCGGGATGATTGAGAACAGTTGGGGATTTGATATTGCCACCATAATGTTCTTTTAACAAAAGTTGCATTAATTTAATGCTCACATGCGGGCTCCTTCTTCCTCGTCTCTCACTAATGCCATCGACTCAGCCTGGACAATGAACCCAGTGAGTGACACAGTGGCACAAAGTGAAAAGGTAATCTTTTTTCTTGCTGTTTTATTGCTAATCGTACTCATATAACAGTGCATGAGAGATACCTCCAACATCAGACCTGATTGTTAATTTACTCTGTTGTATGAATAAATGATGCTAAGTCTTTGCACTGTTCTTAAAGCTAACAAAAAAAAAAATCACTGAGCATCCTCTCTGTCTTGTTAGAACCTTGTGTAAGTCCTGTAGCTAGACAAATCTGCTCTTCAATCAAATCTTGAAAAAAAAACCATATTTTGTTCTGGTGTTAGGATGACCTTATGGAAAATCAAATTACAAGCGGTATTGTCAACATTACTTAATGAACTCTTAAGACAAGGGAACTTTTCACAAAGCAAACATATATGGAAGATACTGCCTTTTCATTTGGAATTTATTAGTCACTACTGAAGGATATTCAGATGAAAGCACATGAGTGACAGATTGAATGTTTTCTTGTTATTTCTCGCTTGGGGACCTGAGTTATATTTTCATATATAGAAATAAATAGAATTACTTTCTACCCTATAGTTCTTAGCTTGCTCAAGCCATACAACTCTTTGACAATCAAATAAAAGCTTTAGACCCTTATGAAAAGTACACCTACGTACAAATTTGCAGCAATTTTCGGTGATTCATGGACCATCGGTTAAGAAAATGTCAGTCAAGTCAGTGTTTAAAATGTCCTCGTAAACACTGTACGGAGCTCTCCGGTTTCAGTTCCCACACGAGGACAGCCTGCAGGTTACCATTTCCACATGTACAGGGCAACGCTGGGCCAGCAGAGTCACGGAGATACGCGAAGCCAGAGAGTCTCAGCGGACACGCGCTCGTTTCCCCGGAGCAGGAGAGGCTGGCGCTGTGCAGGGACAGGGGCCGCTTCCACGCCACTTCTGCTGAGCGGTGCAGGCTAGGAGGGGGCAGCCCGGAGACTGGCCAGCTCCTGGGTGCTGGCTTCTCAGTCATCTCCCAAACTCCCCCGGGTCTATTCCAGGAACGACATTGGATCCTCATGCTAAAGATTGAAAAAAGTGCCCCTCTTGGCTTTGGCAGGGGGAGGGGAAAACTAGCCATTGTAGCCCTGTCTGGCGTAGCTCAGTGGATTGAGCGAGGGCTGGGAACCAAAGGGTCCCGGTTCGATTCCCAGTCAGGGCACATGCCTGGGTTGCAGGCCGGGTCCCCAGTGAGGGCCATGTGAGAGGCAACCATACATTGCTGTTTCTGTCCCTGTCTCCCTCCCTTCCCCTCTCTCTAAAAATAAAATCTTAAACAGAACCTCCCCAGTGTTCACCAAAACAAATACCCGCTCTGCGGGGGGTCGGGGGAGGTCTTGACCAGTCTTAGCCCCATCGCAGCCAGAAAGGACATCTCTCCTGCCCCCTTCTCAAGGCAGAGTAGATGGTGTTGATGAGAGAAGGCGAACCCACAGGTGAGCACTGCATTAATGTAAATTTCATTACAAGAACATTATGGTGACAGTGTCAAGTCCCCCGCTGTTCTCTATCATCGCTCACAGATAAAAAGGAAAAGAAGCTCCAGTGTTTATTGGAAGAACACCACGATTTCTCCCAAGATTTGCCCAATGAGTTTGAAAACTTACATCTTCACAAAAATCTGCATGCAGAGGTTGGTGGCAGCTTAATTCCAGAATTGGAAAAATCTGGGAACCAAAATATCCCTTAAAGGTGACTGGATAAACAGGTTGTAGAAGAGCCATACCATGGAACAGTATTCAGCAATAAAAAGCAGTGAGCTATTAATCCATGAAAAGACATAAATAAGCCTTAAATGTTTATTGCTGAGTGAAAGAAGCTGGTCTAAAAAGGCTACACACTGTGTGATTCTAATTACATGACATTCTTGGAAAGAAAAAAATCTACAGAGACAAGGACGAGATCAGTGGTTGCCACAGTTCACGGGAAGTGTGTGAGGGTTGAATAGGTGAATCACAGGGGTTGGCTTTTGAATCTTGTTTTGTTTTTGTTTTAGGTGGTAACATGTCTGTATGATACTCTACTGGATACAGGGCACTGTGCGTTTGGCAAAGCTCAGAACTTTACTGCAGAGAGTGAACCTTAACACATGCAAATTTTGCAAGATTGATTTGGAAGTTGGGGATTAGATGCAGAATGGGACAGAATAATCTAAATATATTATAAAGGTAGGTAACCACCTTGCTGAATGGGTGGGGGAAAAGGTGCTGACCTTGATAACTTAGGAAATGAATGGAGTTTGTAAGACTCAATTCAAACGCAACTGCACATGGGGACTGTACCCTAGTTGATAAAGTAGTCCCCAAGGTGGGCGGGGCTTACCCATTCTGAGGCTGTTACGCGCGCATACAGGAAATGAACGATGAAGGAAAAGGACAGAGAATCATGTCTGTTGTCATCACCTTCCGCCAAACAATCATCATTCCCACCTGGGTTCTTGTATTGTTTTCTAAGACATCTTGTCCTGAGTCATTTAAGACATTCATAAAAGTAAGTGCTTAGTTTGAGAGTCCCTAACCCTCATCAGATGAATGATGTTAATACTCCCACATTAAAAACGATTCTTCACTTTGCGGTCAGTTCTTCAGTTTGTTAATGAAATTGTTTGGTGATAAATTTTACTTGATAAATAAAGTTAAGACTTTTGAGAAAATTCATGGTTATTCATTAAAAATTATGATATACATAGGTCTTCTTAAAAATGAGAAGAATCTAAGTCTGAAATGGTTTTTTAATTTAATGACATTTTATCAATTTTATAATTAAAAATGTAACAATTTTAGTGTGTTATTTTTATAGACATTCGGTCAACCGTTTGTTATTTCTGTTGTTTTTTTTCTCAATAGCCTTATGAAATTAGTAGTATTTTCAAATGAGAAAAACAAAACACATAACTCTCTTATCACAGCGCAGAAGTATCAGAGCCAGAACCTGAAATCAGGGGGTCTGGCCCCAGAGCTTCACTGTTAGTCATTACCCTCTTTTGTTTACTCTGGGAACATAATCCTCTTGGTTTAAAGATCATTGTCGTGGTTCATGGCTCTTGTGAATGTATGTTTGTTAACCTGGTGATTCAGCCCAAGTTTATTCTACGGAAGACCAGAGAACTCTGCCAGTCTACACAGCATCGCAGCTACATGATACCAGTATTTCACGTAACCTTCAGATAGAGAAGATAAACAGTGGTGCTCTTCATTAACAGCAGCCCATTTTTCAGAAGGCAGTTGAGAATGACTGTACTTGGAAAAACTAGACTTGAACTTGTAAATCCGCATAGTCTGTGGACCAGATGTGTTCTTTCCAAGTCCCTGCCTTGCATGGGGATCCTCAGTTACTGCACTTCCTCCTCACCATTGCTGATTCCTGCTTGATGTTGTAGATGATGAGACGCTTGAGTGTGAGCCAGTCATCAGTGCTGGGGCCATGTCAGATGAAATGCGCTGTATTCTGCCTTTAGTCCCAGAGGCTCCAGGTTTTGAGTTCCTCTATGTTTTGACTCTGGTCATGGTAGAAAACTTCACCCTGGGAGGACTGCCAGCGACCTGGTGCATGCAAGCGCGTTTTTCCCACTGCTGTCCTACACAGTGACAATCTTTTGCTTTTGAGGTCACACTTGGCATTCTTCTTGCCTGTTACATTTATGACATTTGGGAACTCACATTCCAGAAAGCATGCTCATGAACCGGGCACCTGTCATGGCTCAGGAAGGCTACTTTACAAGGAATTCCTGAGTGTTGCGAAAGGTGATCAGAATGTCTTCACGCAGGCAGGCAATCAGTGAGCGTTAGTAAAGCTCATATTTATTTATTTTTCTTCACTTTCATTTTGTTGTCAAATGTAAGGCAAAACGATTCTGAAGTTTCACAAAAGTTGTTAAATTATAAATGTTTTAGATAATTTAAATATAAAGGTAGGTTACATGTCTGTGAAGCCTCTGATGATATGGATAGGGAGGCAATATAGCATTCTTGTGGAGTCTAATGTAAAACTGTGGTTCTTTCTAGCTTTGACCTGTTCTTCTACCCACTTCATTCTCATTGATAAACAGATACACTGTCTGTCAAACATGTCTTGAGAAAACTCAAACCACTCACTATTAAAGAGAAGTCAGTAGGGACCTCAGGCTCTGATGATGGATGGAGATAACTCATGACAGGTTATTTGAGTTTAGGGAGTGAATAAAACAATGCTTATTAATTTCCATGGAGAACGATCAGGAGAAACAACTTCTCAGCAAAACTATGGACAGAAATCAACCCTTTAAGTTGAATCCAAAATGATTTGGTAAAAACTGTGTATGTCGGAATATGGATTGCTGTATGTTTTTCCTTGGGGCAGTATTCTTAAAACTCACTGAATATGGTGGATGAGCAGTCACCTAATTCTGAATAGTATATTCAACTTACCTTTATAAATTTTTAACTCTTAATGAGAATTTGGAGAAATTAGAATAACTCTTACTAGGTTGAAATGTAGTAAATATAATAAAATAAATTTCACTTGTCTGCAAATCACTGAATAGGAGTTCTTGTATCTTTGCAGTGATTTTAATTTATTTTTTGAAAGATTTTATTATTTATTTTTAGAAAGAGGAGAAGGGAGGGAGAGAAACATGGATGTAAGAGAGAAACATTGACTGGTTGCTTTTCATATGTGCCCTGACCGGAGATGGAACTTGCAACCCAGGCACGTGCCCTGACCGAAATTGAACCGGTGACATTTCCATTTGCGGAGCAATGTCCAACCACCTGAGCCATATGGGGCATGGCATGATTTTATTTTTTATATTTCCTGCATTCACATGAGAAAGAAACAAATGCGTGTTATAGTTTAATCATACAAACAATTTCCATGACTTAATCATGAGAGGGAAGTATAGACTAAGCCTAGTTGCTTTTATCTTCTAAATATAGTGTATTCTATAACGAAGATTAATACATTGTAGTTCGTTTGATATTTTTGAGTGTGTGCTGTGTTCTAGACAAGTGCTGTCTAAATTGGAGAGGAAGCCACAGGCGAGCCTTGTCATCCCATTTTAGAGTACCACACACACATAGACAACATAGGGACCAGTGTGCCACAAGAGACAGAAAGAATCAGTGACCCGCTGCTGTGGCCCGACGTAGCCATATGGGGGGACTTGTTTCGGGCTATTTTCACAGTTTTAGCCAGTGCTTTTACCGCTTGAAAATTGGCCGTCTGCTAACCCACACACAGCAGTGAAAAATATTTGTTTTATTTCTTTCCAATTCTTGTACAACATTTTTTTTAAATTTTGAAGATCAAATTATAAAGCCTTTATTAAGTGATTCATGAATCGGGCAGCAACTAGCAGAGGGTTACTAGCTGCTGCCCGCCACAAAAAAGTCACTTTTTTTCTTTCAATGCTATTTTGTATTGGTTGGATGATTTTTTTTCTTCTATATTAAGAGTCACAAACATAGTGGGTGCCTGTGAGGAGTGGACAAGCCACGAAAATGAGTGAAGTGGGCCAAGTAAAATGGCTGGTTTTCCTCTTGGGTACAAGACACAAGGACAAGTGTGATGGCAGGTGACAAGTGTCCCCGCTGCTCCCCCACCAAGCAGCCTGCAGCCACCAGCTCCTGCCCAGGGACTGTGGCTCCAGCACTGGCAGGCCTGGCAAAGCCAGAAATCAGGGTCTTTATGTAACAGCTCCCAACTTTTACATGTTGACTAGTCCTTCACATGGTTTTGAATGCCGTGTGGGCCGACGGTGTGGCAGAGCCAAGCAAAACAGGGCAGGGCCGCGGTCAGACTGGGTGGCCAGGGTCAGACCGCATTCCGCTGCTCACGGCCTTCTCCCTCAAGCCTGCTGCTTCCCATTAAGAATAACGCACAATAGGGTTGTTAGAAATCCAACATCACTTCTTTTGAGTATGAAAAATTATAAATACCCAGAAAATTAGAGTATGTAGTAAACATATATGTATTTGCCACTCCTACTTAACAACTATTCATCTCTTATTTTGTTTTAAATCTTTTTTGGAAATCCTTCACTGATCAGATGGCCCCTCCTTTGTTTTCCTCTCCTATTACATTCCGGCTCTCCCTCCTCAGAGATCGCTGTTCTGAAATTAATATTCTTCGCCTTCTATTTTAGTACTGTTAATCAGTTATGTCCGTAAATAAGAACTATTGTTTTAGAGTTAAAAATTCCAATAAAAGGTATTCCACTGTATAATTTATTCTGCATCTTGTTGTTTTTCTACTCCATGCTTTGTTCCAGAGAGATTTAATCACTGTAAAGATCAATTTATCAAATGCCATTGCTATACAGAGCAGCATCCTATAAATGTACATACGTGTTTATCCATCGCCCGTGGGTGAGCATGTAACTTTTTTCCAGCTTTTCCCCCAGCAGTTATGCTGCAGTGGGCATGTTTACTTGTTTCCTTGGGCACATACATTAGATTTCTCTAGAGTTGCTACTGGAAGTGGGATTATTTTACGGTCCTGAGGGTTGTGTCTTCAACTTTACTAGATGCAATTGAAAATCATAATGAAAAATATTAAAAACTGACCTCCCTCCCAACTGACTGAGCAATTTATACTCACCAGCTGCCTGTGAGCTGCTTTTCCCTTCTTTTGCCAAGTTGTAGTGATTTCTAAATTTACATGTTTACCAATTTGATGACTAGCAACTAAATAGCAGTGTGCTTTTACTTTACATTTCTTCAAAGACTAGTGTATTTGAGCACCTTTTTATGTTGGCCACTTGTTTTCTATGACTTCCCTGTCTGTATCCTTCGGCCACTTTCTTTTCTTTTGTGCTGATATTTCACAATTGAATTCTAGGATTCTTCATGTTCCTGCTTACGAATCTTTCATTGGCTGCACATGTTGCAATTAAAAAAAAAATTGGTCAGCCTTGCTTTTTTGTTTAGGCTGTTGTAGCTTATCCATAAGTCTTTTTCTGAAAACAGGACAATATTCTCCCATATTTATTTTAAAGATTTAAACTTTTGTCTTCATCATTTTAGTCTTTAATCTCCCTGGAAGTCACTCTGGGGTGATGTAGGGATTTGAACTCTTTTCCTCATTAACAGCCCGTCATTTCAGCCCTGTTCCTCGCTTAAACACCCCCCCCCCCCCCCGCCTGCTGGTGTTGCCTTCGCGGAGTATCTACTGTCTCACCTTCCACAGGAAGTGGTCCGCAGACCGAAAAGGCAAACAATGCTCCATGTCCAGGCTTCCAGCCCGCCAGTGCAGAGCGTTTGCTGGTGTCGCTCCTGGATTCCGGCCACCCTGCCAGGTGGTCACCAAAGTGCAGCCAGATGAAATGGAAAAGAGAAAAACCTTCGGTGGAAAAATCCTGAAGCCATGAGAGGTTCAGAGGTTAAGAGCTTAAGCTTTCCGTCAATAAAACATTTTCTTCCAGCTATTTGATCTTTGGTACTAAAATCTAAAATGCATCATCCCTTCCATTGAAAAAGGGGGAAAAGAATTTTTAGCAGCTTATTCTATGCTGAGAGCTTCATAATATGTCCAAATCTGTGCTGGGGACAAAAAACTTAGGTGAAATATTTTCACCGATGACACTAGCTGTATTCATTGCTTCATCTACAATGGTTTTATGGGAAAATGAAATCATTCGTGCAGGAGGTTATTGCCTCCGACGGAAGACTGCCTCACACAAAGCTACCTGTAAACGTAGAGCAGGGCCCTTCATTACACACACTGTTTAAAGTCGCTTTAAAATCGGGAAAGAGGCAAAAGCTTTGTCTCTCTTTAGTGTTCTTAATTCAGGCATTCCCTCAGTCATGAAATCCTGCAACATGGTCCCTTCTTTCCCGGACTCCGATGATGTTGGCATTCCTTATTCCCTTGGAGATGTTTTTCGCCCTCACTGACGTGTGAGTCCCTTTCTGCTCCATCCGCTCGGGTCCCTGACACTCGGGGGCTCCCCGGTCATTAACCGTCTCAGAGAAATGAGCCAGTTCAGAACAGTCTTCATGGAGGTGATTTTCCCATCCTTTCTAGCAGTCCAAGGAAAGCCAGCCAGACTTGGCTCAGCTGAACTCAAGAGTCTCCTCTTTCAATTGACATGACATCGATAGATCTATTCCTTTGTGCTTCGAATCATTTGATCAATAAAGTGAAAAAAAGTTTAAATATTTTAATCAACATATCCTCCAAGGAAGCTTAATGTAAACCTGCTTTGTGTTACAACCTGACAGTTGCCTTAATGAAATATATCCTCAGAATGCTATTCCTTCAATGGGTTTGTTTGTTCTCCGCTTCAATAGTTTGCTCCCTTCCCTCAGGTGACAGGTGTGTTGTGGCAGAACCGCTCTCCCGGTGCAAGGTCCCTAAACTCCTTCTGCATCCTTGCCGCCTAGGTCTTGCTCCGCTCCTCTGTGCAGGGAGCGTCCAGTGGCAGAAACGAGGGGTGAACTTGCAGATTTCTGAGGGGAACATTCAATTCAGGAAACTCCTGCCCCAAATGCAGGAGACCCTGGAGCTGGGAGGGACCCCTGGAGCAGAGTGCCTGTGGCCGTGGTGAGAGCTCACATGTGGCCCCTGGTTTCAGCCTGGCTCCATCTGCAGCTGCCTACAGTCCTGCCTTTGGTCACTGGTCACTGTTACCTAGGCCAGGGTGGATGACTTGAAATCCTAGGCTTTTGATTTTGATCTTGGCAAGTGACTGCGGTTATGACAGCTTTGTGCACAGGAAAGGCACTGTTTTTATAGAGACTGGAGAGCAGAAATCACACCTTCACGGAACAGGGGCTTCGCAAGGGTTTTCAGTGACCAGTTGCCACGTGGAGGTGAGCAGTGCGGAGTAGCTGTGACAAAATCCATCCTGTGTGCAAGGCCCAGGAGGGGGCTGTGAAGAAGAAAACAACAGCTTCGCGTGGCTCCACCTGCGGCCCTCAAATCAATGGGATAGCGAACTGCACAGGCGAGAGGAAGGCTCCGGGGCAGGTGTCCCAGGCCTGAGCCACGGAAGCAGGACGCAGGTAGTGCAGACAGGCACCGGGGTGCTGGTCCCCCACACCTGCCGCCAGAGAGTGGACGGGATGCTGGTACCACGGGTGTGCCAGAAACACTGCCTTCAAGGAAAATGGAAATCAAACAAATTTCAATGTCCTGAAAGGAAAAGAAAGGCACCTCAACGGGGCAGGCCGTGAGCACGTAGATTTCCACCCCAGGTGTAGTTAGGGACGGCGGTTGATGTCACCCATCTGAGAACGCTGTGTGGTTGTGTGGGACTAGTTTTGTGGGCTGATTTTTGTCATGAGCCATAGGACCCAGAGCCAGTGTTATTTCCCCTTTAAGGTACAACTTGCTGCTAAGCAGGACCAAACCTTGATTCTGCATCTGTAACATCTTAGTGTTTAGGGACTCGTCAGGGGACGTCCTTGTCTTGCATCCTGGTGAGCACCTGCGAACACCATCCGGGTTAGAGGGCACACCTGCAGCCAGAAACAGTCCTGTGCCTGGTGCTCCCCCTCACGGGGCTGTCATTCCATCCTCACAGTGAGAATGAAGCTCGTTTCTCCGGAGAAGATTTCCAGGGTCATCTCTACTCCCAGTGCTTGCTGAGAAATTGCAACAGTGAATTGCTGTTTTGAAAATCAGGATGGTTTGATGCTATTTTTTTAAGACCTCTGAGATGGTATTAAGGGCACATTTATTTTAAATGACAATGTGACCAAAAAGGCTAGAAAGTTCCCAGCAATGTGTCCATGGAGTGTTTATAAAAAGTCTTTTTCAAGTCTCATCCCCACACCTCATCACAGAGTTACAGTTTGGGGGCAATCGCTTTCACTATTTGAACTCACTGACATGGTTTACCTAATTTTTTTTAAAAATTCAAAGCAGATTGATTACTTTTGTCTTTCTGAAGATTCAGAAGAATAAGTATGGTCATATGCTAGCTGTTTTCTAAGTAGGATATTTTCTCGTAATGAACCGAATTAAAAGGTTTAAGAAACTATGATAACAGAGAAGCAATTTCTTGGTTGGGTGACTTTTATACCAAAATGATAATACCTAACAGCTTCCTCTAACTAATGAGGTTTTCTCTTCGGAATGGATCACAGACAAGTATCATTGATTGACATTTTCATATGTAAACAGAAATATTTTAGCCTGATTTGACCATAGTGAAACTTGTCAAATGGAAAAATTCTATTTATTATAGTTATAATAATACCTTATCATTATAGAAATTTAAAAAGGAAGAGAGAAATTATGTAGACAAGCGAAGATACAGTAAACCCTAGAAAGAGTAATCTAATAAAAAATAATAATTCAACATTTTAAAGTAGTGGTAGCTTATTATGTGTAAGATGACCTAGAGAGAAATTTATGGGGAACACAAACAAATTCATTGGCTCATTAGATTAAAAATAACATGGTGTTTGTTTGCATTATATGAGTAACATGATTCAAATACTCATTTTCAATAAGTTGTGCTAATATTGTACAAACAGACTTCCTCTCACACTCAGGCTTGATTTAAATAGAAAACAGGCTCAGACAAATCAACATATACTTTGTTCCCTCCCTCTGTTGAAAGTCTTTTTCCTTTTCCCCTTCAGTTTCCTTGTTTCATGAATATGACAAAAAAAGGTAAGAAGACAGAAAGGTGTGTCTAAGAACTTACAAGAAAGAGAGAAGGAGAAAGTGGAACATTTTTAAAGAGGCTTTTCTACATGACTAAACTCCTATGGTTAAATGTTCCAACAAGCATTTTTTCCTCTCATTTTTCTTTTGCAACTTCCAGACTCCTAAGCAGGCTTAGCCATGCTGCATGCAGAGTGCCAGGCCGATGCCTCACGGAATTGTTTTTCCCGATTATAAATCCTGCTGCAAACGATATATCTTTCTATCTTCTCTGTAAATGCTCAGAAGCTTACTTAATTTTCATCTGCCATCGAGTTATTTATGCGACATCCAGGAGCGAGGCCACTGAGTCCTGTGGCTGATGTTGTGCCCTCGGGGCGTCTGCCAGGCGTGGGGGATCCAGAAGTCAACCAGGACCCACTCCGTCCCAACGGAGGTCAGAGAGCCAGGCCCACTGACCCCACAGGGGGCGAGCAGGGCCAGATTCGATACGAAATGTTTGAACCTGTGCTTGGGAAACTGGCAGGAGACTCCGTGAAAAGATAGGGCACTACTCTTCACGAAAATCCTGGTTGTCTCATTGTTACTGTCAGTTTTCTGATGAACTGTTCTTTCTTGTTTAGCATTTATCATGAAGATCTCCCAAGATCAATGTTGCTATGAGGTTTTGTGGTTTGGGTGCATAAATCATTGTGTTTGTCAAGTCCTGAGAAATATCGATTTAATTAAAAAAGACAAAAAGTGCACTGCTGAAGAGTACCAGTAAGTTACAACTCTCCAGCAGACTGGCCCCCCTCTCTTTCCCTTCCTTCTGGTTACTCAACAGAAGGTATCTGCTGTGAATTATTAGACATAACAAAGAGTAATGAACATGATGATTATCATGACCATTTATTCAGCACTCTGCACGTGCCAGATAATTTCTGTGTGTCTCTCATACTTGATCTTATTTGATTCTCACCACAGACCCATGAAGTGGTTACTCTGTTATTATGCCCACTTCCCAGAAGATGGTAAGTTTTCCCTACGCAGAAGTACCTGCTTGGCCTCAAATTATCACACATAAAACTGCAACGTTTTAGGAACTCTGAGAGATTTTTCACTGTTTTTATTCATTTCCTTATTTTTTATTGTTCTAATTTTCCAGGCACTCTGTTCATGAATTGGGAGGGTTATACATCAGTCCTGCTCCCCCAGAAAACACCTTGCTTCTACTGGCATGACCCGATGGGAGCCAATGAAGCAACGGGTGGACTTGTTACTCAAGCTCATTAACTATTACAGAATAATATTCAGTTGCCTAATAGTGCTCATTAGTAAAGATCATTTTCCTTACAAGAAATAACTGGTAGGTGTGGGAATTTAAAAATTCAGCTTTGATTTACTTTATATGCCGCACCAGGACTTATTTATGGCCATCCTACAGTGTAACTAATTTAAATATAACTCATAGAAAGTAAAAAAAAAATCAAAACCAATATTTTTACAGTTGAAGAGGAGATATGTTTGCAGAGCTTTTTTTCCAGCAAGCAGTCTCAGAGAATTTTTTTTAGTTCATGTCAGTCTAGTAACACTGGAGGAAAAAACCTGAAGATAAATAAACGTTACCCCAAATATTGATGTTACAATTACTTTAAAGGCTGACAGAGTCCAATGGCACCCATTCAGGAGTAAGGGAATCAGGACTCTTAAGAAAAGTGGTTTTCAGGGTCATTAGTGTTCAGAAGTAAAAATTAAAAATCCTAAAGTAAATATCTTAAATAGTTATGTTTGTACCATAAAGCATTCTTACAGAACACCCCATTTACATTTACACGTATCTTCGTTCCTTAAGTAAAAGAATTTTCAGTATTTATCTCTCACGTTACTGTACTGAAGTCTTTGGAATATTTTTCCTTTAAAACTTCAAATGTGTTTCATCGTCCGCCAAAGTAGAAAGGACAAAACACCCCTTTGGGTTTTCACTTTGCCTGTTTTCCAGCCAGTGTTTTCTGGAACTGCTCACAAAATATTTATCATAAATTAAGCATTTGTCACATGAGAGAGATGGCCATTATGCACCATTATTCTATGTTTTCCTAGACAAAATCTTATTTATGGCATCAAATATAGATAAATCACCCCGTAACAGAGCCAGTAATCTCTGCCAGACTCGGAGGACCAGAAAACAAAGCCGCCCACAGCAGCCTGGGCCTTGGGGTGTTATTAATGTTGGAAAGCAGAGTTCCTGTATTTGGGTGGAGAGAGAGGAGACCCCGGGCACTGCTCCTTCTCATTTATTATGATAACATCGTGCCCATCCTTCCTGCTTGGGTTCCATCGGCGTGCCTGGGAGGGCTCCCAGTTTGAACGCTGTCATTCCATCTGCCTAGGAGTCAGAGCTGTGGGGTCACACGCTGTGGTCGCAGGAGAACAGTGCTCCTGCAGGACAGAGGCCCCAGGTGCTCAGAGCTGGGATGGAGGGAACCGGAGTAGCCAGCACGGGTTCCAGCAAGCCGTAATAAGCCTTTTGAAAACCTCGTGGTGGTAGGCTGGCTGCTTCCCTGACTGGCTGTCTTCTGGGTTTGGAGGTTTAATCCTGATTTTCAGTGAGCATCTGGATCTCTATCTTTAAATCTATCAGAAGGGGCTCTTCACCTCCGCGCCCTCCGTGGACAGCAAGAATTAATGGGCTGGATTCTAGTTCTCGCTATGCCACAGACTATTTTTTTACACTGCGCACGTTGCTTGGCTGTTCGCTTCCTCTTTCTCCTGCTTCATGAGACGTAATTCTAAGGAATAGCAGTGATGTGCTCATGACCTGCCATCAGACAGAACCCGCTGTAGGCTTCCTTCAGAATCTTCTAGAGAATTCAGAGTATAGCCTGTGGACAGACTCAGGGGCTAGCAATCTCTCAGACAAGGGTGGACTCTAGCTATGCGAGTGTGGGTGTAATTTTTCAAGATCTTAATTTCTTCCTCTGAAGTGTTGGATGGGCTGGGATCTACAATTCCTCCTCTCGTTCTAAAATTCCAGGGCTAGTCTATACATTCCGTCAGCTGACGCACACAATGTACTCGTTAGAACTACTGCAGGATCCTTTCATCTATTTTTCAAGATGCCAGAAGCCAGACATTTACTGATTTTTGGAGTAGAGGCAGGGTTGGAATGTTCTATTCCTAGCATTTGACAGTCACACCTCTTACCCTCCATGGAGAACAGGTGACACTCCAACAGCCTTTAGTTAAGGCAGGGCGGTGGGTGCCTATGACCTCAGGGAGTGAGCTGGGGAGAGGGGATGTACTTTGGAGTGGGAGGGTAGATGACATTGCTTTGAAATGGACTTTGTTCCCTGGCTCAGTAGACTTCTGTCACTTAGACCTCGGAGTAGCGATCATAGTACAGGATCATCATAAAATGAAGGGGATGGCGTTTTCTCGGTCACAGCCCTGGACTAGCAAGGCCACCATGGCCAGGGGTTCTGGAACAAAAAAGGATGCAGTCCAGGCTGTGGACCAAGCCCTCTTTTGTGCTTGCTTCCTTGGACCTCAGGCATTCAATGACCGAGTCTCTCACTTCTGACCTTTGAGAAATTAGATAGAAGTAAGATAAAGAAGCCAACTTTTGAAAATACGATTTCTCACAGCATAAAGTATCGCCTTTGCTATCTCAATGCCATAATTTCAAGTTCAAGTTTGAAAAGAAAGTTAGCCAAAAATAGCTCCATTGTCAGTGTTCTTTGGGGTTTTGATGAGCTGATTGTGTACCGAGGCATTTCCTGCGGAGAGTGGACTGAATACTGTGGGGGTGGGCTGGCCCGATCAGAAAGGACATGGTGCTAATGAGAGCCAGTCGGTGCCTGCACGTGGGCCAGGGATGGTGCTTTTGTTCCACGGCCACGGCTGCAGACCCAGCTCCGTGCTCGTCTCCCAGATGCTTGGCCCACAAAGCCGTGAGGTGGGAAAGCGCGGCCTAATCGAGAAACCCAGTCGTCACTCCCAGGAAAGCAGTCAGAACCCCTCCGGTGGCGTCTGGGACGACAGTGTGCCTGGAATTCTAAACCTGGGGGGACGCTAAGTTCACTGCATTCGAGGTTGCTGATGGAGTCCAGAGTCTGTTAACACATAAAACACAGATGGTTTGTATTTCAAAAACAGAATGCACTGTATTTGGTCTGTGCATTTGAATATTTTTTCCTCAGAGATCTTCCTGTTAAATGGGGCGTCTGAAATAGTAGAATAGCATGTGCAGGGGAGCCACATAGAGAAATCCATTTTCGGAATTAGCTGTAACAAAGCGTGCAGTCCTTTCTAGGCCCTCCAGCAAGGATCCTTCCAAGTTCCCGCTCTGAAAAGGGGTGGACTGCCCGTGAAGTGTGTCTTCATCTCGTCTAATTTAGTTTAGTAGAAGACTGAGTGACGTCGATGTTCTGTACTGAGTAGACACTGTGGAAGATGGAAAGGCAAATAGGACAGCACCTGTGAGTCCCAGAGGTTTACACGGTGCGGGGAGTGACTGCGGGTCACTCGAAGATGATTGCAAGTGGATCCTGATAACGGAAATAGAGGGAGATGAGCTCGCGGGGGGAGGTGTGATTAATTCCAACTGGGAAACCATAGAGGGCTTTCTGGAGAAGGTATACATCTTTTAAAGAATGGTTGAATTTATATACTTTTCCTCTCTTTTCTTTCTATTCCTCCCTCTCTTCTCCTTCCTCCTTCCATGCTTCTATCCCTTTCTTTCTTCCTTTCCTCCTTCCTTCTTCTGTCCATTTGTTCAATAACTGTTTCAGAATTCCTACTATGTACCAGTTATGGTGCTACCCTGACGGATTGTGCGATCTTGTGGCAAAGATAGAATTTAAGAATTTAAGCAAATTATCATGTTACTTAATATGAACTGATATAAGGATTCTGAGGAAAATAATCGCATGAGCTCTAACAGAGGAAACAGACTTGGACTAGGGGTTCAGGGACAGTTTGACCTGAAATTTAAGAAATGGATAGGCATTGACTAGTGATAAAGCTGAGTGGGAGACACATTGTGGGCGTAGGGGACAGCACAAATATTGGTGAGCCCATGATGCCGACCAGTGAGAATACTAATTTTTAAGAGACTATTTGCCACATAGAGAGCGATAGACTATAGTTGTTCGAACATACTCTGGAGCCATACTACTTATATTCCCATCCCAGCTCCACCACCACCTAGCTGTGTGGCTCATGCCCTTTCTGACTTAATCTCTTGGTCTCATTTTCCTCTCTCTAAATGGTGACAATAATTACTGTCCTTTAAGGATTAAATATATATATATATAAATATTGTATATATTATAAGTGAACTAGTAAGTACATTACTACCCAATATTTAGATAATGACTAAATATATATTAATTCATTTAATCCTTAAAATTACTTCAAGAAACAAGTCCTATTATACATTATATTAATATATTAGAATGTAACAGGTATTACAGACATATATTAGAATCTAATATATAAATAAAAATAACATGTGATGTCTTATTATTTTTATTGTATCTTTGGGTGCAATTAAAAACCTGAATTCTGCCTGGCTGGTGCAGCTCAGTAGATTGAGCGCAAGCTGGGAACCAGAAGGTCCCGGTTCGATTCCCTATCAGGGCACATGCCTGGGTTGCAGGCCAGGTCCCCAGTGAGGGCCATGTGAGAGGCAACCATACATTGCTCTTTCTCCCTCCCTTCTCCTCTCTCTGAAAATAAATAAATTTTAAAAAATGTTAAAAAAAAAACCCCTGAATTCTCTAATTTAAAGAATCTGCATTTGGCCAGATGTATATATAACCTTTTAAATTCTCAGGATTATTAGACTCCCAGAGTTTCCTTGCAGATTTTTTTTTTCCTGAAAGAGATCATTTATAGGACAAAAGCTCATCACTGCCGTTTAAACTAAGCTGCTGAACTATGATATTCTTCCATGGTGGAAACAGTGGTTTTTTCTTTTTTTTTTCTGTTTTTTTTTTTTTTTTTTTTTTTTTTTTTTTTTTTTTTTTTTTTTTTTTTTTTTTTTTTTTTTTTTTTTTTTTTTTAGAGAAAGCACACATTTTCAGTGTCTTTTATGAGAGAGGGCCCTAGGATAGTTAAAATAATGCAGCGCTCCTCCCCATGTTTTCTTTTCTTTAATAATCTCTTTTTCTCCAAATCTTTAAGATCCTATCTTTTTTCTCCAGATTTTCCCAGCTCAATATCCATACCACATAATTTTCCTGTACCCGTAATTGTACCTGTTGACATATAAATATTTATCTTCATGTCATGTCCTTGATTCCAGGAACTTCTGTGTTGTAGCCTTGGCTTTCTCTGCTCTGGTCTAGGTAGCTGATCTTTGATAATTCTGAACAATAAAACATACAGCTTTAGAGCTTCAATACTCATAACCCACTTCTCTTCTATTACGATTTCCCCCAGATTTAAAATAAGTCCTGTCCATTGGACCCCTATCTAAGCCCACTGTTACATTGGTTTATGTGACGGCATCCCACATGGACCAGAACATATAAACATGAAGAGACTGCAGTCACCCATGCATCTGCTGTGTCTTTGCAATGAGATAATTAACCTTTGAGGGTAGAGACACACCATAACTCTCTTGCTTCCTTCCAGTGCTGGGCTCAGCACGAAGCAGTTGTTCAGGAAATCCCGGCTGAATTACATCGGGATACTGTGGTAGCAGAGCTTTGAAGAACCTACTTGGGCCCACTTCTCAGCTTGTAAGTAAAAATGGGAGCTTAAGTCACTGCGAAAGAAATTATCTTCAAGTTTGTTCAATTGCTTTTAAGAAAAAAATAGACTTGTCCATTGTCACCTGCTAAGTTGTCCCACAAAAACTATACCTGAATAAAATAATGAGATTTCCTGGTGGTATATTATATATTTGGAATGAAGTCCAGTGACTTGAGTTTTGAAACTAGGCTAGAAAGATATAAAATGTTGAGCTACCATATTTTTATAGCAACTAAGTTGAGTGTTTGACAATGGTTATAAAAATACGCCATGTGAAAATATCAGTCTGCCACATCATTCTCCTGAGAGAATTGGTACAATGGACTCCACATCCCGAAGATAAAAGCCCGGGATTGAAAACTGTCAGCTCGCCATTGGGTCTTTGGACACCCCAACTTAACAGCATCCTGAAAATGACCACCAGGAAAACCCAATCATCCCCTATAAGTGACAGTCTTTATACTTAACTTACTGATGTTATGGTGTGAATGTAATTGTCCACCGGCATTTCTACTTGGTAAAAAGACTAAAGTTTTATATGTAAAAATAGACAAAACAGAAACAGACTGATAGATGCAGAAAACAGACTGGTGGGTGCTGGGGGAAAGAGCATTGGGGGCTGGGTGAAAAGGGCGAAGGGACCGAGAAGGACAGACTGGTGGTCACAGAATGGTCGTGGACCAGGGAGTATACTCAGCAACACTGCAGTGAATATGTGTGGTGCCAGGTGGGTGCTAGGAAGATCAGGGGGACACTTTACAGAGTGATTGTCTAACCATTATGCTGTACACCTGGAAGTAATACGGAGTAATATTGAGTGTAAACTATAATTGAAAAATAAAATGAAAAAGGTTAAATTTTTAAAAAATCACATGGAGTATGTAGAGTCTTAGGTTACACTATAGGACTTGTTCTGTATACTACTCTGTCCAGGTACTCCATTCTTTGAATTAAGACCATATGAAAAAAGGGTAGCAATACTCATATCAGACAAAATAGACTTCAAAAAAATGGCCATAAAGAGAGACCCAGAAGGACACTTTATAATACTCAAGGGAAGAATCCACCAAGAAGATACAAATATTGTAAATATATATGCACCCAACACAGGAGCACCCAAATACATAAAGAAAATCTTGGAGGACTTCAAAAAAGACATTGATAGCAACACAATTATAGTAGGGGACTTCAACACCCCACTGTCAAAAATGGACAGATCCTCCAAACAAAATATCAGCAAAGACATTGTGGCACTGAACAATGCCCTAGAAGAAATGGACTTAACTGATATATATAGGGCCCTTCACCCCAAAGAAGCTAAATACACATTCTTTTCAAATGCACATGGAA
>PVJI01023396.1:0-25746 GCA_004026765.1 Micronycteris hirsuta
CCACCGTTTAGTTTTGTCCATAGGTCATACACATAAGTCCTTCTGCTCCTGCACTTCCTATACTATTATTAACCTCCCCCTGTCTGTTGTCTACCTCCCATTTATGCTACTTGTTCTGTGCCCCGTTCCCACCCTCTCCCCCTACGACTCCCCTGTTGATATTCCTCCATACCTTATATAACTCCCTTTAACATTTCATACAATAAAGGCTGGGTGGTGATGAACTTCTTGAACTTGACCTTACCTGAGAAGCACTTTATCTGCCCTTCCATTCTAAATGAAAGCTTTGCTGGATAGAGTGTTCTTGGATGTAGGTCCTTGCCTTTCATGACTTGGAATACTTCTCTCCAGCCCCTTCTTGCCTGTAAGGTCTCTTTTGAGAAATCAGCTGACAGTCTTATGGGCATTCCTTTGTAGGTAACTGTCTCTTTTTCTCTTGCTGCTTCTAGGATCCTTTCCTTATTTTTGATCTTGGGTAATGTAATTATGCTGTGTCTTGATGTGTTCCTCTTTGGGTCCAACTTCTTTGGGACTCTCTGAGCTTCCTGGACTTCCCGAAAGTCTATTTCCTTCACCAGCTTCGGGAAATTCTCCATCATTATGTGTTCAAATAAGTTTTCAATTCCTTGGATTTCTTCTCCTTCTAGAAGCCCTATGATCCATATGTTGAGATGTTTACAGATGTCCTGGAGATTTCTGAGCCCCTCCTCCATTTTTTGAATTCTTGTTTCTTCATTCTTTTCTGGTTGGATGTTTTTTTCTTTCTGCTGGTCCACTCTGTTGACTTGAGCCCCAGTTTCCTTCTTATCCCTATTGGTTCCCTGCAGATCTCTCCTCATTTGTTCAAACAATTTCAATAATTTTTCGTCGAATTCTGTGAGCATCCTGATTACTAGGGTTTTAAACTGTGCATCTGATAGGTTGTCTATCTCTTGGTCAGTTAGCTCTGGAGCTTTGATCTGTTCCTTTCTTTGGGCCATTTTTTTCCCTCGGTGATCCTGTTACTGTAAGGGGGGCAGAGCCTTGGGGTTCACCTGGGCAGGGAAACTCCCGGTAGTTGTGCTGTGACGTAGCCTGTAGGGGT
Source organism: Micronycteris hirsuta (assembly GCA_004026765.1). Taxonomy (NCBI): domain Eukaryota; kingdom Metazoa; phylum Chordata; class Mammalia; order Chiroptera; family Phyllostomidae; genus Micronycteris; species Micronycteris hirsuta. Next base: position 1,085 of record PVJI01023396.1, read on the forward strand.
GGGACCTGAGAGCACAATGGCGCCTGCTCTGCTCTCTGCACCCACACCGCCTCCTGCAAGCAATTCAAGCCCCTCTGCGCTGGCTCTGGGGGTTGCTCTGGGGTCGGTGGACAGGCCGCACAGCTCTAATCCCCCTCAGGTCTCCCCAGTGAACTCTCCTATGAGGTCAGGAGTTCCTCCTGTGGCTGACTCCACCCCCACAGGTGCTCTCAATCTGCGTCGATGGGTTGTGCCCTGCTTTCTCTCCCGGTCCGTCTGCCTGAGAATGCGGACCTGCCAGGTCCACCAGTCTCAGCCCCTCTGTGTCCGGATGAGCCGGGCGCTGGCCGTGCTTCAATCGGGCACCCCTGTCTCGGTGTGCTGAAGCCCCGCGGGAACCACCCCTCCAACCGCGGTCCTGCCATCTGCTCACCAGCTCGCTGCGCCGGAGTCACTGAGCGCCCTCCCTCCGCCCTGCTCCTCCTGGCTCACCAGACTGGATGAATGTATCTTCTTTAATTCCTTGGTTGTCGGACTTCCTCTCAATTCAATTTTCTGTCAGATCTGGCTGTTTTTGGTTGTATAAATTTCTGATTTTTTCCTTGTTTGGTTGTGCGAGGCGGCACGGCGCATTCACCTATGCCGCCATCTTAGGAAGTCCCTGAATCCTCCTTTTGAAAGCCCAGGAGTTGCTCTGATTCTAGGAACAAATCGTGCCATGCCTGGTGTCTCCCCCCATTAGAGTAAGATAAGGGAAAGGAGATTTCACAAGCAGCACTCTGTGACCCACCACATTTATCTCATTCCCTAGCAATTAGTCAGAAGAGGCTAACAAAACCAGCTAGGCAGAGCAAGGGCAAGGGAGGATGAAACCAAAAGTTAAAAACTACCCCAGCCACCAATATGGGCTTGGGACTTTCTAAGGAGCAGGAGATATATTCTTGACTGCTTCAGCAGCTTCTTCAGGCTGCAGGATGTCAGGTTAAGAAACAGAATTTAACTAAATTATTAAAGACAGTAAAGAGCTACTGTCCATGGTTCTCAGATAAAGGATCTTTTGATTTAGAAGTGTGGGAGAAAGTAGGACAGAAATTGAAATGGTACCAGGAGAACAGGACCTTAATAGGACATCAGAATTTGTTGACCTGGAGCCTACTTAGAATGGCTCTTGTCCCTATCCATACGAGAAGCCCTCATAGTAGGAAAGCTTAGACAAAAAGGAAGGAACCTATGGGACAACAGCGGGCATAGTTGCTGAACCTAATAATAAAAATCTGCCACCACAAACAGAGGAAAAGCCTAGCCTAAAACCAGCAGGGGGCCTTTCTTTCCAAGCAAAGGAAAAAGGTGGCACCTTTAAATCTCAAGCCATTTTTCATCCGCTGCAAACTGAGGAAGGAGGTCGCTGTCCTGGCTGCTCCAATATTTATCTCCAAGATTTATCTCCAGGATTTACCTCTTCCCCCTTCCTCCAGCCTTCCTCCTCTGTTAGATCTGCCTATGGCCCTTATCCAGACCACCACAGCTATGCAACAATGTCTCTAAGAGGCTGCAAGGGAGACTGGAAAGCTCTGTCTGCTTTCCCCATTAACACTAACACCATGGGTGGCCAATGCATGAGCCTGTCCCTTTTGAGATATACAAATACTTAAAAAAAGAGTATTAAGCACAGTGGGCTTCCGTCTCCCTACAGTCTTGGGCTCTTTTCAGCCATCACTGAAGGATATCAAATGGCTCCTTGTGATTGGTTTGCCTTAGCTTAAACTGTGCCTACGCCCACCCAATTTTCTCTAGGTATTCAGAATATATGGAATGCTGCCACCACCAAGCAGCTGAAAATAACAGCAGTGGAAATCCGGTCCAGCTTAACATGCTTCTTGTAATGGAACTGGTGAATATGAATCTTCCAAAGAGCAGGTTAAATTGGACCCTCAAGTTTTGTCCCAGTGCTCCCTGGCTGCTTTCTGTGCCTTAAAGATGGTCCCGGAGGCTAAAGCCCTGGGGCCAGGCTCCTCCGTTAATATTCAACAAGGATCCACAGAGGCTTATTTAGATTTTGTTGATAGACTACAAGGAGCATTTCAAAAACAGGTTGAGAGTCAGGAAGCAGGTGAGACCCTTTTGTTACAATTGGCTTATGAAAATGTAAATAATGATTATAAGGCTGTACTCAATCCTCTCAAACTAACCACCACTGATAGTCAATTTATCTAGGCTTGCCAGAATGTGGGCACAGAACAACATTGAGCCACATTTCTAGAGGCTGCCATAAAAGGGGAAAATAAATGCTTTATTTGTGGCAGACCAGGGCACACCCATTGGGAGTGCCAGAACAGACAACGGAATAGTCTAAAGAATCCACCCAGTAAAGACTGCCCATAATGTGGCAAGGGTAAACATTGGGCAAGACAGTGTAGGTCCCAATATGATAAAAATGGCAAACTGCTCCCACCTCAGGGAAACGGGCTGAGGGGCACGTACTCCAATGCCTTGAACTCCAACAGGAGTTATTCCCGCAGCAGCAATCAACTGCTCTGGGTTCAGGAACCTGCAAAGTCACTGATCTCTGTGCTGCAGGATTGGACTTGGCCACTACCCAAAAGCTCATCTTAAAAGAACAGGATAAAATCCTCATAGTTCCTAGAGGGGTATGGGGACCATTGTCTGAGGGCACTGCTGGATTGATTTTAGGAAGATCAAGCATTACCACTGAAGGGATTTTAGTCCAGCCCAGAGTAGTTGATTCTGGTTATCAGGTAGTCATTCCTGCCCAAACTTATATATCTCAACTTCTTCTTCTTCCCTATACAGTACCAAATGCTCAAAATATGAAGAGGGGAAGGAGACCTCTGTAGTACTAATAATCAATCTGTTTTTTGGACCACCTCCATTAAATTAAATAAACCTCTTTTAGGAATAACAATCAAAGACAGAACCTTCCATGGCCTACTAGATACGGGTGTAGAAGTCTCTGTAATTTCTAGCCAATATTGGCCTCTAAATTGGCTGCTAACAGAGGCCAACATATCCATAACTGACATAGGAGGCAATTTTCAACCACATGAAAGTGTCTGGTTTCTCAGGTGCTATGGCTCTGATGGACAGGTAGAAAGAATTCAGCCCTATGTCCTTCCAGTCTCACTTAATGTGGGGATGAGACCTTCTTACTCAGTGGGGAATGAAAATCACCCTCCCACCTTTTCACTAGTGGCCATTGTTCAAATATCTCCTCTACCCTTCACATGGCTTTTAGATACACCTTTGTGGGTCAATCAGTGGCCACTAAAAGAGAAGAGGTTAGAAAAAAACCATGAATTAGCAAAACAACAATTAGAGGCAGGGCATACTGAGCCATCTAGCATTCTGTGGAGTACTCTGATTTTCGTAGTTCCTAAAAAATCAGGGAAATGGAAGCTTATACATGATCTTAGAAAAATCAATGAGATACTTCAACCAATGGGAGCTCTCTAACCTGGAGTCCCAAATCCAGCCTGCCCCCACTAAGTATTGGCCACTTCTAGTCAATGACCTAAAAGGTTGCCTTTTTACAATTCCCTTGGCTAAAAAGGACAGAGGGCAATTTGCTTTCTCTGTCCTTGTTCTTAACAACTCTCAACCATTGCAGAGATTCCACTGGAAAATTATGCCTCAAGGTATGTTAAATAACTCAACTATCTGCCAGCATTTCATCCACCAAACCTTACGGCCTGTCTGGGAAAGGTTCCCTAATCCTATAATATATCATTATATGGATGATATTCTAATTGCTTCCCCATCTTCTGAGATGCTCACTAGGACTTATGCTTACTTAAAGGAAGCTGTATCTAATGCAGGCTTAATTATCACCCCTGAAAAGGTCCAACAATCTGAACCTTGGAAATACCTGGGGCACATTCTCTTTCACTGGACAATTTGGCCTCAAACACTCCAAATTAATCCCCCAAAATGCCCAACTCTTAATAACCTCCAGCAACAATAGTAACCTCCAATACCCAATAGGGTGTTATTAACTGGATTTGACCTAGCCTAGTAATCACCACCCATCACTGTGGAAATTCTTTTCACATGCATAAAGAAAGCGTAGCCCTGGGGTTCACGTGTGTGAGCAAAGCATTCTGCATGAAAAAATCTCCCAAGACAGCATGCGCGGATTCATGTCCATGGAAAAAAGAATTATTTGTAGGGGAATTTGGCCAAAATATTTCTTAAAGATTTATTGCCTTGCTGAATCTCTACCCCCTGGATCTAGGGGCTTATGCTAATGAACGCCCAGGCTTTTTCCTGCCACAATGTTTATGATTCTGGAAGTAAACAGCCCTAGCTAGCTATCCCTCAATTTACATATCTACCCTCTTAATGTATGGCCCTGATCCTGTCTACCACCAGACCTGAATATACAATCTATGCATAAGTTAATGAAGACCAATCTGATGCTCTGTGCCCTGAATCTTCAATAAAAACCCCTGGACCCGAGGCTCGGGCTCTCTCCCAGATGATGTGGGGGAAGTCTCATGGTCCTGGATCCCTTTTCCTGTGTACTCCAGTGTGAGAATTATTTATAAATGCATTCAGTCATGATCACCATGGATTCTGCATAGCTACGAATCCACAACACATTACCTTACTCATTTATTCAATACTTTAAAAGGAGACTCCAATCTAAATTGCTGGGATTTCATCCCACAAAATCCGTGGGGGACCACTATCGAACGCATGAATCAATCTCACCCAGAGACATGCTTGGAGAAAGAGGTATGGTTGCCATGGGTCTTTCCCTTCTGGTCTGGAAAAGGCCCTGGGCGTTGCTCAGCCAGGCTTTTTATTAGAAGTTTTAGGATACATTTGCATTGGATTGGATATTCGTGAACTCATTCCAGAATTAGGAGTTTTCAGCGAGGTCATGAGGATATATGGGAAGGGGCTAGATAAGCAGGCGGTACATTCAGTAAGGTAAACATTTGGGGTACAGAGCATTAGGTTGTAAATTCAGGTCTGGTGGCAGACAGGACCAGGGCAGTACATTAAACAGGAGACAAGTAAATTGAGGGTAAGCTAGCTAGGGCTGTTAACTCTTAGGACCATAAAACATTGAGGCAGAGAAGAATTTCATGGATCCATTAACTTAAGTCTCTTGACTCCGGGAGGGAGAGACCCAGCAAGGCAGTGAATTTCTTAAGAAACATTTTTGCCAAATTCCCATTAGAGAATTCTTTTTCCACTGACATGGATCAGCTGGTCCACAAGGGAGGGTTTCTTCATGCCGAGCCGTGCTCTGCACGCGTGAATTCCTGGGGTGGCATTTCTCCATGCATGTGCAAAGAATTCCTGCCACACTAAATTCTCCCAGAACTTTATCCCCCAGGCTCTCCAAGAACTAGACTTTGTCAATCAACATATTAATAAAAGACAGCTCACTATATTAATAGTTGACCACCAATTTCCTATCAGGCTATTCTGCTTTCCAACTCTAGGTACCACCACAGGATTAATTGGTCAACTATTACCTCAGTTAGGCATGATAAGATGGTTATTTCTTTTGCATGAGCCTCAACATACTAGTTCCACTTGATGCAGACTCTGTCTGCAGTGTCTGTGGCATGATGGATGAGAATAAGTCTACCAAGACTGCCGTGGGGATCTCGTCCCAGCCAAAACCTGTGGGTGACCGTAACCGAATGCGTATATGAACCTCACACTGAGACACGCGGGGGGAAGGAATCCGGCAGCCACGGGTCTCCTCCACCATCCCCCATCTTGGGGAGAAAAGACCTCGTGGGTTGCTTAGCCGGGGGTTTTATTAGAGGCATTAAGACACATTTACATTGGATTGATTATTCATGGGATTAAGCAGAACAGGTAGGATTACTCATAGCAAGGCATTGGGATGTTGATTCAGATCTGGTGGCAGACAGGACCAGGTTAAAGTAATATTCAGGGATCAGCAAGCTAGAATTTTTTAAGATACACCTTTGCCAAATTCCTATTAGAGAATTCCCTTCCCACAGACATGATCCACACTTGCTCACACAGGAATCACACGGAGCTGTGCTCAAAACGTGTAAATTCTCAGGACTGCGTGTTTATACATGTGTGGAAATCACTGCCACACAAGACATGATCTGCTTGGGGAAGAAAGGTGGCCAGTCTCTCAAAGAAGAAGGACCAGGAACATGCTCCACAATGGACTTTTTATTGGGTTTCATTTGCGTAGGAATACAGGGCATATATATGTAAAGCTCATCAATCATTATCAGGCAGTAAGGATCAAACAATAGATAACATACAAAGAACTCTGAGGGCTTATTTTGAGTCATGGTCAGATAGCTAAAGGTCCATAAAACTTTGGGGAATAAGCTCATTTCATGCTTGGACCTTTATCATTTAAATTCAGGGTATTAGCAAAGTAAGTTTCACAGGATTTTATGCATTCTTCCTTAGGCCTGATTGCAAAGGGGAACCCGTCCTTTCCAGTACAGGGCCGCACCTACCTCCAGCATAGTTTCAGGCTTAAGGCATTGTTTCAGGCTTAAGTCGGGTAGGGGAAGTAAGGCAGCCAAGAGATTAGGAGACTTCTTGCAAACAGAATGTGGACTCAAGCTATGTCAAAGCCAAGGGGTGAGGGTCCATCACCCCTTTTACTATAGCCCCCCAAGTCCTTCCCTGAGGACCCCTTCATGACCATGCCTGTTTTAGGTCATCCTCCTTTGAGGAATCTTACCCTTCATTGGCTAACCAGTCATCTGCCTGGGGCCAAGCAGGGTAAGGTGAAAGGGAGCAGAGGTGGTGCCCCTACAAGGAAGATAAGCTTTGTTTCCTAAGTGGCTTATGACCCCAAGGTCTTTTTACTCAGCCTTACCCATGAGGGGTTACATTAGATTTTGTTGGCAAAATAGAAACTAGCCTACCCTCAGACAAATTATTATACAACATCCTAATTCTCAGTATCCATTTTAAAGAAAAAATTAGTAAGACCCCTATCCCCAAAGCAAGGATTGTTTTTATTGATGGCTCATGGAAAACAGGGAAAGCCGCCATTACCTGGCAAGAAAATGAGGAATGGAAACATTGTATTTCTTATGGTCATGTTTCCACTCAATAGGCTGAGCTCTCAGGAGCCATTATGGCTCTCCAACAGTGGCTTCATGAGCCCTTAAATCTGGTTCGTGATTCTGATTATACTGTATATACTCTCCTTCATATAGACCAGGCTCACCTTAAGGGGTCCATTGACACTCCTTCACTCAGTCTATTTTTAACCTTGCAAACTTTGTTAGATAAAAGGGAATGTATTATGTTTGATACTCATATGTGTTCCTATACAGGCATTCCTGGTCCTATGTCTGAAGGCAATGCCCAAGCTCATGCTCTAGTAAGCATAGTAGATACTTTTCAAAAGGCTGTTGCCTCCCATCAATTTTTCATCAAAATAGTCATGTACTTTGCAAGGAGTTCAAACTCTCATGTTCTCAGGCAAACAAATTATTAATGAATGTTCAGACTGCCAGGCCTTAGGTAAGGCATTGCCCTCTATTGGAATTAATCCCATAGGCTTAGAGCCACAAATAATCTGGAAAACTGATGTCACCCATTACCCCCCTTTGGGGAAGTTTAAATTTATTCATGTCTCTATTGATACTTTCTTTGGAGCATTACATGCTTCTGCCCTTATGGGAAAATCAGCTAAGAACATTCAGGCCCATTGGCTTGAGGCTTTTAGCCATCTTGACCGTCCACAACGAGTTAAAACTGATAAGGGACCAGGGTATACAGTCCTATCCGCTCAAGATTTTCTGTGAAGATGGGGAATTAAACACAAAACAGGCATCCCTTATAACCCCATGGGCCAAGCAATTGTAGAACATGCTCATCATACTTTTAAAACTCTTCTTAAGGAACAAAAAAACGGGAGCCAGGAAACCTCTCCCAGAAATCTGATAATGCTGTCCATGTACACTTACAATTTTCTTAACTGTGATAATTCTCTTAACACACTGAGAGAGAAACATTTCAATTGACAAAAAAAATAGATAATAAGGGACCCAATCCCTTAGTGTTGTACAGAGATCCCTTGGGAGAAGGGAGATTGGAAGGGCTGGTTGAATTGTTAACATGGGGAAGAGAATATGCTTGTGTTTCAGTCCCTACAGATCCTTTGTGGCTACCCACCGAAAGGGTGAAACCCTACCACGGGAGATCAACCCCACCAACCCTTGTGGATAACTCAGACCAAGAGGATCCGATGTCTCGAGGACCTGACTGACCAGCTGTCCCAGATAGCTGTGACTGAGTGCTGATGTTGGATCTGAACCGGTTGCCAGAATCAGGGAAAGCAGGCCATGGGGACCACTCCACCACCTGAACCCAAGGGGATAACGTTGGGAGACTTAAAAACACTGAATAGCAGAGCTGAAGAGCTTATGCAGGATGTAGCGTTCACAGACAAACAGAAATATTGCTGCCAGTTAATGTTACTTGTAAATGGAAAGATCCAGGAGGCCTGGCCACCCTCAACCATGCTCTCTCTCAAGTGAGGGTGTGGCACTTCTTAGGAACTCTCATCACTTGTATTGTTTCTGCTATCATTTAGCTGCCTCTGCTGCAGCAGCTGCCACTGTTCTGGTTGAGTCCGTCCAGACTGCTCATGCTGTTGATACCCTCCTCACCAATACGACTCAAGAAAAGATCCAACAAACGTGTATTAACCAGGAGATCCTTGTCAGACTCTCAGCCATAGACTCTGTAGTAATATGGCTGGGAGAACAGCAGGGTGCTCTTGTCACTCACCAACAGCTTACTTGTGATTCAGGCTTCTCTAAGCTGTGTGCCACCTCCCTGAAGTGGAACTCCAGTCAGAACTCATGGGAAGAAGTCCAACATCACCTGTGAGGAGCCTTTTCCTCCAATCTCAAGGGACGAATCAATCAATTCCAGCTTGAATTACATCAACAACTTCAGGACATTAAGAGACTCACTGAGCAGGAGGTCTTTCAGACCCTGCATGACAACTTACAATAGCTTAATCCAAAGACTTGGCTTGAAGGACTAAATTTATGTGTTTGGGTCATGGGGGCTATAGGATGCCTCCTAACCATTGTGGTCTTTTGTGCCTTAAAATGTGTATACAAATTGTTTTCTGGGGATTGTATATGTGAAGAGCAAGTAGCGGGCCTCATTAGAATTACCACCATTTCTGCCATAAGAAACAAAAAATGGGGAGATGTTGGGAGCTGACCTATCTGGTTTCAGGGAATGTAGCCTCATTAATGGACAAAAGAGTCCCACGGCTAGGGCTGAGTGAAAAGACCTTGGGTCCATGAGCGGTAAGGAGTCAGAACCTATCCTCCTGGCAGGAGCACAGCCCCTGCCTCCCCCGCTTCACCCTGCTTGGCACAGACACATGCCTGGTTAGCCAATGACAAGTTAGGAATTCCTCAGGGGAGGAATAACCTAGGACAGGCACAGTTGCTAAGGACTTAGGAGACTATAGAGAAGTGGCAGAAAGACACTCACCCCTTGGCTTTGTCATAGTCTGAGTCCTCATTCTATTTGTAAAAAGTCTCCTAATCTCTTGGCTTCTTTGCTCCCCTCACCTGACTCTGCCTGAAAACAATGCCAGAGGCAGCTGCGGCCTTGTACTGGAACAAATGGCTCCCAGGGGCAACTCTGGCCTGAGAAAGAATGTAAATTTTGTGTCATGAATTCTGGCCATCAGGATTTATATGCCATGGCTGTGTGTAAATAATTTTACACGTAATTTTATAATGGACTAGAAATTCCAGGACCACACGTCCCCTCCATTATGATCTTGGAGAGACCTCGAGCCTTGGGTCCAGGGGTTTTTATTGATGATTTCTGGGACATTACCTCAGAATGGTATTCATTAACTATGTGTAGGTCGTAGATTCGCTTTAGGTGGTAGACAGCCCAGAAGGTACATCAAAAGGGTTATGCAAAGACAAGAGGTGTGGCTGGATTTTGAAAGGATTAGCATCAGTCTAAGGAAGCTAGTTAAGCATTAGCATTTGTTCTTTTGATTCAGGGAGATAGAGGTTTCTTAGCAAGAGCAAGGTTTTGTTTTGTTTTGGTTTGGTTTTTTTAAATCTAAGGAACATGTCAGCCTGATTTCCCCACAGGAAATTCTGCTTCCAAGAACATGGGTCCGTGCATGCTGGCTTATGTTCCACGAGAGACTTTGATCCCTGACACATGTGAAAACATAGGGCTATAATTCCTCACTGTGGATATATGAATTTCCCTTAATTTTGTCCTTTGAAGCCTGCTCTGCCTAGCATAACCCTGTTGATTACAGCAGCATCAGTACTTTTGGTTATGCTACCGTAACAAACAAAAAAGGCAGAGATGCTGGGGACCACTCTGTGTGGTTTTAGAGACTGCAGCTCTGTAAGAGCAGGCTCTGAAAGGGGCTACTAAGTCTCCCTGGAAAGCCAGGTAATGCAGGTGGCAGACATGACCTGACTCTAACACCAAGGGTTCCTGCGGGAATCAGGCCTGATAAATACATTGAAGCTTACTTTGCTTGGTATGGCTCTGTGGATATAAACTGGATGTTTACGTTCAAGGCATAAGGAGTAAATTCTTTATCTCATGAAACATGTCTTAAAGACCCTCTGACATCAGCATAACTAAAAGACCCTTACCTATTACAAATCACCGTGTTCTTTCAATTGTTATCTATAGATAATGCCTGTATTTGTATGACTATAGCCCTTTGACATTGATTGATAAGCTGTGCATGTATACACCTACACATACCATTCCTAATAAAAGCCACTTCAGAGAAGGGTTCAGGGCATTCCCTGCTAGAGGAAATCACTAATCCCCTTTCCTGCTGGAACAAAATTTTGTCTGGGATGACTTATTTCTCATCTACAGCAGCCAGGAAGAATTCTGAAGGATGGAGGCCCTCTTACACCATATGTTTTCAATTTTACTTCAGACCTCATAGGACACTCTTTTCTATTCTTACCCTTTCGTTACCATTATGCTTCTCTGTATTACTTACATTTTAAATTTTGTTCTCCCTTTCTTCTTCTTGGCTCCATCCTTATTCTTATCAATTCTCTCCCTCTTCCCACTCAAGAACCCTCTCCCCTCTTTTAGTCATCTCACATTTTGTCATCCTCTGTCATTTTTTAAATATCTGTAATCTCTCTTCACCTTTATTAATCTCTGCTCAATTGTGGTCAAGGATGCTGATATGACAGGGGGATTCCTTTGCTGGCATAGGATTGGTTGTCTGGTAATACTTCTATGTTAACCAACACCTGTATGACAGCATACAAAACAATGTGGGAATTATAACTGCCAGTAAGTCTGCAAGAGGGGAAAACCCAAAAACAAGGAAGCCACCTACAAGTAAAGCATAAGCACAACAGGAGAGCTCCCACAAATAGAATAAAAGACAACCGTAGAGCATCCAGACAAAGAGACCAATTAGACTGTACCACTGAATTCCATAGGTCTCCTACCACAGAAGTCCTCCCCATGAAGAAAGACAGGAAAGCAGAACATCCTGAGACACAGAAACAAACAAAAAGAGTCACCTAAAATGGGGAGACAAAGAAAGAACACTCAACTGAAAGGCATTGAAGACTACTCAATAAAAGAGGTAAATGAAATGAAGTCTACAAATCTATCAGATACTGAATTTTTAAAAAATGGTTATAAGGATGCTCAAGAAACTCACTGATAGCTAAAAGGAACTGAGTGAAAACTACAATAGCATGAAAAAGGAAATAGAAACTATAAACAAGAACCAGGAAGAAAAGAAGAACAATAACTTTAAAAAATACAGCAGAAGGAATTTCAAGCAGGGCAGATGAAGCAGAAGACCAAATCAGTGAGCTGGAAGACAAGTTAGAAAGAAATAGCCAAGTAGAGCAAAAAAAGAAAAAAGAGGAAGAAAAAAAGAAAGAAGGAAAAAGACTGAAAAAGCATGAGGATAGTTTAAGGGAACCTCAGGACAGTGTGAAACATAACATTTGCATCATAGGAATACTACAATGGGAAGAAAATTAGCAAGGGATAGAAAGTCTGTTTAAAAAAACAATGAGAGAAAACTTCTCTAATTGAGAGAGCAGAAAAGCCATGCAACTTCCAGAAGCACACAGGGTTGCAATCAAGATAAACTCAAAGAGGCCTACACCAAGACACATTAAAAATAAAATTCCAAAATTTAAAGATAAAGATAGAATCTTAACAGCAGCAAGGGAGGAAAATAGTAACATACAAGGGAGCTCCAATAAAGCTAGCAGCCGATTTCTCAACAGAAGCACTACAAATCAGAACAGAATGGAGAGAAATATTTTATTGCAAGACATGCTAAAGGGACTGCTTTAAGAAGATGAAGGGATAAATTGTGCGAGACAGAAACACAGGTACAAAGGGGGGAATGGCAATGAATAAGTACCTATCCATAATCACCTTAAATGTAAATACATTAAACACATCAATCAAAAGACACTGGGTAGTTGAATGGATAAGAAAACATGACCCACATATATACTATCTACAACTGACCCACCTCAGAACAAAAGACCTACACAGACTGAAAGTGAAGTGTTGGAAAAAAATATCCCAAGCAAATAGACAGGAAAAAGTAAGCCAGGGTAGCAATGCTTATATTAGACAAAATAGATTTCAAAACAAAAGTCATAAAATGAGACAAAGGTTATTTCATAATTCTAAAGGAAAGAATCCATCAGGAAGCTATAAACCTTGTAAACATATATGCTCCCAATATAGGAGCACCCAAATATATAAGTAATATTATGGAAGACTTCAAGAGAAAAGTAACATCTGGACTTATGCCAAGATGGAGGCATAGGTGGATGCACTGCGCTGCCACTCACAACCAGAGAGATTAAACAATGAGTTCAACAGCAAAATAAACAACCAGAATGGACAGAATCGAACTGAGGGGAAGTCCGACACCCAGGAAGTCGGAGAAGATGTACATCCAGACCAGTAAGCAGGGCAAAACCGGGCAGAGAAGCAGAGCGAGAGGCAGTTTGCCTAGAGGGACTCACGTTGCAAGTGCCTAGCCAAAGCGTGGCCCTAAGAAAGAAGTGAAGCCTGTAGCCAGCATAACCAGAGAGGCCAGTGGGAACCAAGAGGGCGGAGACTGACGGAAAAGGCAGTAAAGAAAGAACTAGGGAGTGGAGGGTGATAGGGAGCTGGTGGTGAGTAGAGCAGGTGCCATTGCTCCCTCCAGGCCCCACCCCCAGAGGAAATGTCACAACACAATGACCCAGGTTGCCCGGCAATGGCGAACACCTAAGACTCCGACCCATTAAAGTGACAGGCGCGCTGGGATAAAAAAGAATGAAAATGGCCCAAATGAAAGATCAGAACGAATTACAACTAATGGACGAGGACATAGCCAACCTATCAGATGCACAGTTTAAAACACTGGTAATCAGGATGCTCACAAAATTGGAAGAAAGGTGGACACAAATAAATGAGCAAATGAAGGATATGCTAAAGATAATGAGGGAAGATATACAGAGAAGCAATAGGGAAAAGAAGGAAGCTGGGACTCAAACCAATGGGGTGGACCAGAAGGGAGAAACAAGGATTCACAAAAATGAGGAGGGGCTTAGGAACCTCCGAGACATTTGTAAATGACCCAACATCTGGATCAAAGGGCTGCCAGAAGGAGAAGAGTAACACCAAGAAATTGAACATATATTTGAACAGATAATGAATGAGAATTTCCCAAATCTGGCAAAGGAAATAGACTTCCAGGAAGTCCAAGAAGCTCAGAGAACCCCAAAGAAGCAGGACCCAAAGAGGAACACACCAAGGCACATCATAATAACATCACCAAAGATTAAAAATAAGGAGAGAATCCTAGAAGCAGCAAGAGAAAAGGAGACAGTTACCTACAAAGGAATTCCCATAAGACTGTCAGCAGACTTCTCAAAGGAGACCTTCCAAGCAAGAAGGGGCTGGAGAGAAGTATTTCAAATTATGAAAAGAAAGGACCTACAACCAAGAATACTCTATCCAGCAAAACTTTCATTTAGAATGGAAGGGAAGATAAAGTGCTTCTCAGATAAGGTCAAGTTCAAGGAGTTCATCATCACATAGCCTTTACTATATGAAATGTTAAAGGGATTTATATAAGGACTCATGAGAGAAGGCACCGAGGCCAGATCAGCTACCAGGGAACATGGATCTCACTGGGATAAGAAAAGCAAAACCAGCCAACATAAGGAAGAGTGTCCTTCAGGTCAGTCACAGCCAAGACGCTTGTGAGGCAAGCAAGCAAAATATAATCAGAGAAACAAAATATAACCAGAGACATTGAAGTTTAAAACATTCTGGCAGTAACCAGAGTGGAGGGGGAAGGGGATAATGGGGACAAGGGTATTCAGGAACTGCTACAAAGGACACATGGACAAAACCAAGGGAGAGGGTGGAAGCAAGGGAGGGAGATGGGTTTGCCTGGGGTCGGGGGTGGGGTGTTGGGGAGTAAATGCAGACAACTGTAATTGAACAACAATAACATTATTTTTTTAAAAAGGTAACATCTTGGAGGACTTCAAGAAAGATATAAATAGCAACAAACTTATAATAGGGGATTGTAACACCCCACCATCAACAATGGACAGACCTTCCAAACAAAAAATCAACAAGGACATTGTGGGACTGAATGACACACTACATCACATGGACATAACTGATATATACAGAAACTTTAACCCCCAAAAAGTAAAATAAACATTCTTTTCAAATACATGGGACATATTCAAAGACAGGCCACATGGTAGGACACAAAACAAGCCTCAACAAATTCAAGAATATTGAAATCATACCAAGCATTTTCTCAGGTCACAATGGCTTGAAACTAGAAACCAACTTCAAGGAAAAAATTCAAAAAACATTCAAATACATGGAGACTGAATAGCATGCTATAAAACAATGAATGGGTAAACAATGAGTTCAAGTAAAAAATTAAAAAATTTCTGGAAACAAATTAAAATAAACACACAACAACCCAAAACCTATGGGACACAGTGAAGGCAGTCCTGAGAGGGAAGTTCATAACAATACAAGCCTACCTAACAAAGATAGAAAAAATTTGAATAAATGTACTGAGTTTTTGTAGTTTCCTTCTACAAAAACTAGAGGAACAGAAACAGAGAAAGCCCAGGGTGAGAAGAAGGAAGGAAATGAGCAAGATCAGAGCAGAATTAAGTTACATAGAGACCAAAGAATCAATAAATCCAGGAGCTGATTCTTTCAAAGATAAACAAAATCAATAAGACTGTAAACAGACTCATCAAAGAGAGAGAGAGAGAGATTACCCAAATAAAAATATCAGAAACAAGAGTTGAAATTGCAATTGATACCACAAAAATACAAATGATTGTAAAAAATTACTACAAACAACTATATGTCAAGACATTTTAAATCCTGAGTAAATAGACAAATTTCTAGAAACACATGTTCCTGCAAAACTGAGTCAGGAAAAAGCAGAAATCCTGAATAGAATAATATTAGCTAGTAAAACTGAATCAGTAATCAAAAAATTCCTGGCAGACAAAAGCCCTGGGCTGTATGGCTTCACAGGAGAATTTTACCAAACATTTAAGGAAGAGATCACCCCAGTTCCTCTCAAACTATTCCCAAAAATCCAAGAAGAGGGAAAATTCCCAAGTTCATCTTATGAGGCCAGCATTACCCTAATTCTAAAACCAAATAAAGACACAACAAAGAAAACTACAGGCCAATATTGCTGATGAACATAGACACTAAAATCCTAAAAAAAAATGGCAAAGTAGATCCAGCAAAATATTGAAAATATACACCATGATCAAGTGTGATTTATCCCAGGGATGCCAGGGTGGTATAATAATGCACATCAATAAATGTAATACCACATAAACAATATAAAATACAAAAATCACATGATCATAACAATAGATGCTGAAAACAAAAACTGGATACACTATAGCACCCACTTATGATAAAAAACACTCAGCGAAGTGGGAATAGAGAGAGCATATGTCAACATAATAAAGGCCATATAGGAGAATCCTACTGCCAACATCATACTCAACAGGCAAAAATGAAAAGTTCTCCTACTAAGATCAGACACAAGAAAAGTGTGTCTAATTGTAGCACTTCTACTCAACATAGTATTGGAATTTCTAGCCACGATGATCAGACAAGATAAAGAAATAAATATCAAAATTGGAAAAGAGGAAGTAAAACTGTAGTTGTTTACAGATGACATGATTGTCTCCATAGAAAACCCTATAGACTCCACCAAAAAACCACTCAACTGAATTAGTGAATCTGGCAAAGTGGCAGGATACAAAGTCAACATTCAGAAATCGAATGCATTTTTGCACACCAACAAAGAAATATCAGAAACAAAAATTAGGAGAAAAGTCCAGTTTAATATAGCAACAAGAAAAATAAAGTACCTAAAATGAACCTAACCAAGGAGGTAAAAGAACTGTACTCAGAAGACTACACACCACTGAAGAAAGAAATTCAGGATAACACAAATAAATGGAAACATACTGTGTTAATAGATTAGAAGAATTAACATCATTACAATACCCAAACTACCCAAAGAAATCTATAGATTCCACACAACCCATATCAAATACCTAAGACATATTCTACCAATAAAGAATAAATATTTCAAAAATGTATATGGAACTATAAATGACCCCAAATATCCCCAGAAGTCTTGAGAAAGAAGAACAAAGTAGCAGGGATAGAAATACCTGAGATAAAACTATATCACAAGACCACTGTAATCAAAATAGTCTGGTACTGGAATAAGAAGAGACACATATATCAATGGAACAGAGTAGAGAGCCTAGAAATAAACCAGTGTTCAATATGGTCAGTCAATATTTGACAAAGAGGGCAAGAACATGAAATAGAGAAAAAATAGCCTCTTGAATAAATAGTTTGGGGAGATCGAGACATGTACTTGCAAAAATATGAAACTAAACCATCAACTTACACCACACACCAAAATAAACTCAAGGTGGCTAAAATACTTAAATAAAAGTTGTCACACCATAAAAGTCATAGAGAATAACAGGCTGAAAAGTTTCAGATATATTTTTTATTTGAAAATATATTTATCGATTATGCTATTACAGTTGTCCCAATTTTTACCCCTTCATGCCCCTCTGCACAGTACTCCCATTCCCTCCAGCAATCCCCCCTTTAGTTCATGTCCACAATCCTGCATATAAGTTCTTTGGCTTCTCCAATTCCTATACTATTATTTTTTTAATAATTACTTTATTGTTGTTCAAATACAGTTACTTGCATCCTCTCCCTTCCCCTCCTCCCTCCCCCTCCAACTCCACCTCCTTCCTCAGCCTCCCTCCTCCCCCTTGGTTCTGTCCACATGCCCTCCATAGTGATTCCTAAAAACCATTTTCCCATTTGTCCCCTCCCCCCTACTCCCTGGCTATTGTTAGACAGTTCTTAATTTCAATGTCTCTGGTTATGTTCTGCTTGCTTTCTGCTTTTGCTGATTATGATCCAATCAAAGGTGAGATCATATGGTATCTGTCCCTCACTGCCTGGCTCACTTCACTTAGCATAATGCTCTCCAGTTCCATCTATGCTGTTGCAAAGGGTATAAGCTCCTTCTTCCTTTCTGCTGCGTAGAATTCCATTGTGTAGATATACCATAGTTTCTTCATCCATTCATTTGTAGATGGGCACTTAGGTTGTTTCCAGCACTTGGCTATTGTGAATTGTGCTGCTATGAACATTGGACTGCATAGGTTCTTTTGAATTGGTTTTTCAGGATTCTTAGGGTAAAATCCCAGTAGTGGAATTGCTGGGTCGAACGGCAGTTCCATTTTCATTTTTCTGAGGAAGTTCCATACTGTTTTCCACAGTGGCTGCACCAGTCTGCATTCCCACCAACAGTGCAGTAGGGTTCCCTTTTCTCCACATCCCCTCCCACAGTTATCTGTTGCTTTGTTGATGATGGCCATTCTGAATGGTGTGAAATGGTACCTCATTGTAGTTTTAATTTGCATCTCTCTGATGGCTAATGATGTTGAGCATCTTTTCATATGACTCTGGGCCCTCTGTATGTCCTTTTTCGAGAAGTGTCTGTTCATGTCTTTTGCCCATTTTTTATTGGGTTTTTTGTCTTCCTGGGGTGGAGTCGTATGAGTTCTTTGTATATTTTGGAGATCAGACCCTTGTCTGAGGTATCATTGGCAAATATGTTTTCCCATATGGCTGGTTCTCTTTTTATTTTAATATTATTTTCTTTAGCCCCACAGAAGCTTTTTATTTTAATAAGGTCCCATTTGTTTATTCTTTCCTTTATGTCCCTAGCTCTAGGGGACATATCATTGAAGATGTTGCTGCATGGAATGTCTGAGATTTTCCTACCGATGGTTTCCTCTAGAACATTTATGGTGTCATGACTTACATTTAAGTCTTTTATCCACCTTGAATTTATTTTTGTGTATGGTGTAAGTTGGTGCTCGAGTTTCATTTTTTTGCATGTGGCCATCCAGATTTCCCAACATCATTTGTTGAAGAGGCTATTTTTATTCCACTTTATGCTTCTGCCCCCTTTGTCAAAGATTAATTGCCCATAGAGACTTGGGTTTATTTCTGCGCTCTCTATTCTGTTCCATTGGTCTATCTGTCTGTTTTTATGCCAGTACCAAGCTCTTTTGATTACAGTGGCCTTGTAATATACTTTGATATCAGGAATTGTGATCCCTCCTGCTTTGCTCTTCTTTCTCAAAATTGCAGCTGATATTTGGGGTCGTTTATGGTTCCATATAAATTTTTGAAGTGTTTGTTCTATATCCGTGAAATATGCCATTGGTACTTAGATAGGGATTGCATTGAATCTATAAATTGCTTTGGGGAGTATGGACATTTTGATGATGTTGATTTTTCCAATCCATGAGCATGGTATATGTTTCCATTTGTTTGTGTCTTCCATGATTTCTCTCTTCAGTGCTGTGTAGTTTTCTGAGTACAGGTCTTTTACCTCCTTGGTGAGGTTTATTCCCAGGTATTTTATTTTTTTTTTGTTGCTATAGCAAATGGGATTTTTTTCCTGATTTCTGTTTCTGCTGTTTCACTGTTGGCATACAAGAATGCCTTTGACTTCTGGATATTGACTTTATACCCTGCTGTCTTGCCAAATTCAATGATTAGATCGAGTAGTTTTTTGGCGGAGTCTATAGGATTTTCTAAGTATACTATCATGTCGTCTGCAAACAGCGACAATTTGGTCTCCTCCTTTCCAATTTGGATGCCTTTTATTTCCTTTTCTTGTCTGATTGCTGTGGCCAAAACTTCCAGAACTATGTTGAATAGAAGTGGTGATAGTGGGCAACCTTGTCTTGTTCCTGATCTTAGTGGGAAAGATTTTAGTTTTTGTCCATTGAGTATAATGTTGGCTGTAGGTTTCTCATATATGGCTTTATTATGTTGAGGAATGCTTCCTCTATTCCGACTTTGCTTAGTGTCTTTATCATAAATGGATGCTGTACCTTATCAAATGCTTTTTCTGCATCTATTGATATGACCGTGTGATTTTTGTCTTTGTTTTGGTTTATGTGATGTATTACGTTTATTGTTTTGTGAATGTTGTACCATCCTTGCATCCCTGGGATGAAACCCACTTGGTCATGGTGAATGATCTTTTTAATGTATTGCTGGATGCGGTTTGCTAATATTTTGTTGAGAATTTTAGTATCAATGTTCATCAGTGATATTGGCCTGAAGTTTTCTTTCTTTGTTGTGTCTTTTTCTGGTTTGGGGATTAGGATGATGCTGGCATCAAAAAAGGAGTTTGGAAGTCTTCCATCATTTTGGATTTTTTGGAATAGTCTATGAAGGATAGGTGTTAGTTCTTCCTTAAATTCTTTGTAGAATTCTCCTGTGAAACCATCTGGTCCAGGGCTTTTGTGTGTGGAAGTTTTTTGATTATTGCTTTAATTTCATCCGCTGTTATTGATTGGTTCAGGCTTTCTGTTTCTTCCTTATTGAGTTTTGAAAGATTATATTTTTCTAAGAATTTGTCCATTTCTCCTAGGTTTTCATATTTCTTGGCATACAGTTCTTCATAGTAGTGACTTATAATCCTTTGTATTTCTGTGGCATCAGTTATAATATCTCCTCTTTCATTTCTGATTGAGTTTATTTGGGTCCTCTCTCTTTTTTTCTTAATGAGCCTGCTTAAAGGCTTGTCGATTCTGTTTATCTTTTCAAAGAACCAGCTCCTGGATTCATTGATCCTTAGAATTGTCCTTTTAGTCTCTAAGTCATTTAATTCTGATCTGATCTTGGTTATTTCCTTCCTTCTACTTGCTCTGGGTTGTCTTTGCTGTTGTTCCTCAAGTTCTTGTAGGTGTAGGGTTAAGTTGTTTGTGTAAACTGTTTCTGTTTTTTTTAGGTAGGCCTGTATCACTATGAACTTCCCTCTCAGGACTGCCTTCGCTGTGTCCCATAAGTTTTGGGTTGTTGTCAGTTCAGTTTCATTTGTTTCAAGGAACTTTTTGATTTCTTCCCTAATCTCGTCCTTGACCCATTCATTGTTTAACAGCATGCTATTCAGTCTCCATGATTTTGAGTGTTTGGGGGTTTTTTCCTTTGGGTTGGTTTCTAATTTTTGTCCCTTGTGGTCCACAAAAATACTTGGTATTATTTCAATTTTCTTGAATTTGTTGAGGCTTGTTTTATGTCCTATCATATGGTCTATTTTTGAAAATATTCCATGTGCATTTGAAAAGAATGTGTATTTAGTTTCTTTGGGGTAAAAGGCTCTGTATATATCTATTAAGTCCATCTCTTCCAGGGCATTGTTCAATGCCACGATGTCTTTGCTGATATTTTGTTTGGAGGATCTGTCCATTTTTGACAGTGGGGTGTTGAAGTCCCCTACTATAATTGTGTTGCTATCAATGTCTTTCTTGTAGTCTTCCAAGATTTTCTTCATGTATTTCGGTGCTCCTGTGTTGGGTGCATATATATTTACAATTTTTATGTCTTCTTGGTGGATTCTTCCCTCGAGTATTATAAAGTGTCCTTTTGGATCTCTCTTTATGGCCCTTTTTTTGAAGTCTGTTTTGTCTGATATGAGTATTGCTACCCCAGCTCTTTTTTCTTGTCCGTTTGCTTGGAAAACTTGTTTCCAGCCCTTCACTTTCATTCTGTGTAAGTCTTTTGTCCTGAGGTGGGTCTCTTGTAGGCAGCATATGTGTGGATCGTGCTTTCTTATCAATTCAGCTATTCTATATCTTTTGATTGGAGCATTTAATCCATTTACGTTTAAGGTTATTATCGATAGATACTTATTTATTGCCATTATTTTTTGTATCTGTGTTCCTTTCTCCCTCTCTTTTCCTTCCTTTCCTTAAAGCAGTCCCTTTAGTATATCTTGCAGATATACTATATAGTATATCTTTAGTATATCCTGGTTTGGTGGAGGTGTATTCTTTTAGACTTCTTTTGTCTGGGAAGCTCCTTATTTGGCCCTCTATCTTGATTGAGAGCCTTGCTGGGTACAGTAGCCTTGGTTGCAGGCCTCTGGTTCTCATTACTTGGAATATTTCTTGCCATTCTCTTCTGGCTTGGAGTGTTTACACTGAGAAGTCAGCTGCTAACCTTATCAGGGCTCCCTTGTATGTTACTTCCTGTCTCTGTCTCGCTGCCTTTAAGATTCTCTCTTTGTCTTGGAATTTTGCCATTTTAATGATGATGTGTCTTGAAGTGGGCCTGTTTGGATTCCTCTTGATTGGGACTCTCTGTGTTTCCTGGATTTGTGTGACTTTCTCTCTCATCAGATTAGGTAAGTTTTCCATCATTATTTTTTCAAACAGGTTTTCTATCCCTTGCCCTTCTTCTTCTCCTTCTGGTATCCCTATTATACGAATATTATTACATTTCAAGTTGTCCTGCATTTCCCTTAATACCTCTTCATTCTTTCTGAGTCTCTTTTCCTGTTCCTTCTCTTTTTGGGTGTCTTTTTCTACCTTGTCTTTCAGCTCACCGATCCGATCCTCTGCTTCATCGAGCCTGCTTTTGATTCCTTCTATTGCATTCTTCAGTTCAGATATTGTATTCCTCGTTTCCTCTTGGCCCTTGTGGATAGTTTCTACTTCTTTTTTCATGTTTACGTAGTTTGCAGTGAGTTCATTATAGTTTCCCTGTAGTTTCTCAAAATTCTCTGCGAGCTCATCAACCTTCTTGAACTTCCTGATAACCAATGCTTTGAACTCACTATCTGATAGTTGGCTTCCCTCTGTTTCGTTTATCATTCTTTCTGGGACTTCCTCCTTTCCTTCCATTTGGGAATTGTTTCTTTGTCTTCCCATTGTTTGTGAGATTCTTCTTGCTAGCCTCTGTTTCTTAAATTGATCTGTCAAGTTCTCTGGAGTAGCGAAGTTTATTTTTTGTCACTGTCTCTGTTTTTAGGGCTGACCCTTGTCTGGGTCTAGCTCTGTTCTCTTTTCAACTCCAGGTTTTAATGTCTCACCTGTGGATAAAGAAGAGAGGGGAAGGAAGAAGAAAAGAAAAAAATAAAGGAAAAAATAAAATATAAAAATAAAAAATAAAAATTAAAAAATAAGAAATAAGAAGAGAAGACTAGGAATACTAATTGAACGGAAGGAAGAAGGAATTAAAAAAATAAAGGACAGACAGGAAAGAGGGTGGGGAAAACAAACAAACAAACATACAAACAAAAAAACTTCTGCTGGCTGGCTTTAAAAGTGTCCGGTCAGGCCTGCTCCCCTGGTCCTCCTGTCTGTGTCAGGTGTCTGATTGTTCAATTTCCCCTGTAATCTTGGTCACCAATCTTCATATATGCTGGAATACTGTTGGGTGTTCGCTCTGTTCCTCAGAAAATCAGCTGGGTGTTTCACTTGTGGGGAGGAGGGAGTGGACTCTGCTCCCCCCTATCTTGCCGCCTTTATTTTTTTCCCTCAGTGTGCCTGTTACTTTAAGGGATGGAGCTTTAGGTGTTCACCAGGGCAGAGAAACCCATGTCGTTCTGTTGTGACGCTGTCTTGGGGGTGGGGTTACACCCCCAAAAACTTATATATTTTTTTTAAGATTTTTTATTTATTTATTTTTAGAGAGAGGGTAAGGGAGGGAGACAGAGAGGGAGGGAAACAGCAATGTATGGTTGCTCCTCACATGGCCCTCACTGGGGACCTGGCCTGCAACCAAGGCATGTGCCCTGACTGGGAATCGAACCGGGACCCTCTGGTTCCCAGCCCGTGCTCAATCCGCTGAGCTACACCAGCCAGGGCCAAAAACTTATATAATTTTAAAAACTTCATATATAAATGAATTTTTTCATTAAAAAATATATTTTATTAATTGTGCTTTTAGAGTTGTCTCATTTCCTCCCTTTATTCCCCTCCAATCTGCACACCCTATCTCACCGGAATTAGCCCACTCTTAGTTCATGCCCGTGGGTCATACATATAAGTTCTTTGGCCTCTACATTTCCCATACTATTCTTAAATTCTCCCTGTCTATTTTTATCTACAATTCATGCTTCTTAATCCCTATACCTTTCCCCTCATTACTCCCCTCCCCCTCCACACTGATAATCCTCTATGTGATCTCCATTTCTGTGATTTTGTTCCTGTTCTAATTGGTTTCTTAGTTTGTTTTTGTTTTTGTTTTTAGGTTCTTTTGTTGTCTGTCACTTTAATGTTCATATTTTTGGTTTTCTTAGATAAGTCTCTTTAGCATAAAGAAGAGCATAATATAATAAGAGCTTGGTGATGATGAACTCCTTTAACTTGACCTTATCTGGGAAGCACTTTATCTGCCCTTCCATTCTAAATGAGAGCTTTGCTGGCTAGATTAGTCTTGGCTGTAGGTCCTTGCCTATCATGACTTTGAATAGTTCTTGTCAGCCCCTTCTTGCCTGTAAGGCTTCTTTTGAGAAATCAGCTGATAGTCTAATAGGAACTCATTTGTAGGTAACTGACCCTTTCTTCTTGCTGCTTTTAAGATTCTCTCCTTATCTTTAATCTTGGGTAATGTAATTATGATGTGTCTTTGTGTCTGCTTGCTTGGGTCCAATTTCCTTGGGATTCTCTGAGCTTCCTGGACTTCCTGGAAGTTTATTTACTTTGCCAGATTGGGAAGTTCTCCTTCATTATTTTTTCAAATAAGTTTCCAATTCCTTGTTCTTCCTCTACTCCTTCTGGCACCCCTATGATTCAGATGTTGAAACATTTAAAGTTGTCCTAGAGGATCCTAAGCTTCTCCTCATTTTTTTTTTTTAATTCTTCTTTCTTCATTTTGTTCTGGTTGAATGTTTATTTCTTTTTTTTTTGCACTTTTAAATTATTTTATTTGCATTCCATTTTATTTTATTTTTTTATTTTTTTAACAATACTTTTTTTTATTAATTTTTTTGTTTAATTACAGTTATTTGCAGCCTCTCCCCTCCCCCCTCCCTTCCCCTCCCGTCCCACCCCCCCAACCTCCCTCCTCCCCCTTAGTTCTGTCCATGTGTCCTCTACAGTGATTCCTAAAAACTCTTCTCCCCATTGTCCCCTCTCCCCTCTCCCCTGTCTATTGTTAGACTGTTCTTAATTTCAGTGTCTCTGATTATGTTTTGCTTGCTTTCTGCTTTTGTTGGTTATGATCCGGTTAAAGGTGAGATC
>PVJI01023397.1:0-23601 GCA_004026765.1 Micronycteris hirsuta
TCTAACTCGAAATCTAAGCAGATCCTTACATTGACTTCATTAGGCAATGACACATATATGAGCAATTTGCTAACTTGATCTTTTCATTACGTTACTTTTATACAATACTGATTTATGTCTAGATCCAATGGCAGTACCATTCTGTACTTTACACAAAAATGGTAATTACCTTTAAGGAGGATGTAATGAATGACCTAAATATTAAGATGAAAAGCCTTTACTACAGATGAGGTCATCTTCCTATGATATCACTACCTGCACAAGTAACTCAAGTTTTCAAATATTCCAGGCTCTTAGGTGAATATAAAATCACTTATGGTTTACAAGCTGACTGGATTATCCCTGCTGGCTGGAAAAACTGGATGAGCAAAGGATGATAAATTTCAAAAAATATTACCATCCTTTGGGAGTTAAAAAATTCTATGTCCTAGTCCCAGTTCTGTCTTTTCCACGGTATGTGGCCTTAATAAAGTCACAACCTCTCTCTGCCTCCATTTCCTGATTTGTAAAATGGTCTCACTCAGAACCTTGGGAACTGCGGGAAAGATCAAGTGAGAGAACAACACAGTGACTGTACTATGTAAACCACAGAGCTACCGACAGGCAATGTCATTAACAAAAATAGCAAAAAACTGTAACTATTGACAACGATCCATATAGCAATTAAATACAGTTTTTATTTGATTTGAGACTTGTCTTCACAAATTATTTTTAAAATTAAATTAACATAAATTAATTATTTTAAAATTTAATTAAACCTAATTAAATTAGACCAAATTTTAAAAGCAAAAGAGTGCTCTGTGAATATGGAGGTGATGTTACTTGCAGGGATAGGAACACCAGAAAAAGAGTGATCAAAAGCATGTCTACTTTGGTCTCCATGGTGGGGTGACCTGACCAGTATCCTTCTACCAACTTAACCAAGATGGCTCTGTGACCCAGGGGTAGCGAGCTATGAAGTGTTTTTAAAACAGGCAGATAGCATTCAATACAGGTAATTCATGCTGCAATTTGATGGGCTTTGAGAAAAAGAACCTTTGAAAATACCTTGTAGTATAGGAAGTTATAGGAAGAGATTTTAGAAAAAGAAAATTACTTACTTCCTTCAATATGAGCCTGGGGGTTCTTATACAGATGCTCAATTCGGCCGGTATTGAACGAACTGGATCTCCGTACAATTCCGTGAACCTGCATTTTTATAGTGTGGAAAGGTGAGAATAAACTGTAAACGTACAATGAAGGTTAATAAGCAACTCAGAATTTCTTTTGCTAATGTTTAGCTTTGTAAAAAATACATAACTATTATTTACAAAAATTATTTTTACATTGTAAGCAAGTTCAATTGCTTACATTCTCCCCAACCCCTGCCCGCCAGCCACCAGCACCCTACGTCCATTTTTCTCTCGTGTTTTTACTGCCAATCTCAACAAAAGTCATTAGATAATCGTGTGACTTCACAGCAAGTACTTAGTTTTAGATACTCAAATGCCTTTTCCAAGCACACACACTTATAGCCCTACTGCTGACAAAAATATCTCTTCAATTTGAAACTGAAGACAGACCACAGGAGCCCATATCAGTAAAACAGCCTCTTTGACACAGAACATAAGCTGAAAAGCTCTAATGCCACCACATCTTTTCAGTGTCTTCAGACCTTTGTATCTGACACCTAATATTTTTTATTTGTTTGTTTATTTATTTATACATGCTCAAACACACATATATCTGTGTCTATGAATATAATCAGAGAGCAGTTGCTGTTACACAGCTATGTGGAAAAGTGAGAAAGCTAAATAGCACAGGTGGGGGACAAGATTTATCTACTACTACAGACATGAAACAAACTCAAGTGAAGAGAGGATTTTTCTAAATTTATCTTTGAGTAACAATGAAAAGTGTGAGGAAAAATAAGCCAATAGAACAAGAATGCATACCTAATACTGAAGAAAAAATTATTTGTGTCTGATACGTAAGATAAATTATTCAAAACCTGGTACCGCTTCCTTCTTGTCAAGTTTGGTCCCTTTGTCCTGTCAATGCTAATACCAGCTATGTCACCTGCTGCAGTTCTACTGGTGGCAGATTTAATCTTTCACTTTTTTCAGAAGTGTTCCTTTTAATGTTGGATAGTATCATTTGCAGCTGAATGCTTTTCTATACTTTAGCTCAATTGTTTTCTGTCTATTCCAAACAAAATTTAATCCTTGGCATAACTCAAATATTCCAAATACAGTGGGAAATGATAAGTACAAAAGACTTGTCAAATAGAAAGAAATACCATCATCATTTTAGATGGTATATACAAGAAAATTACATCTACAAAAGAATACAACACACCCACAATTAATAATTCTGTTGTTAGTTGTTTTGTGGTCAACTACAGAGAAAAGCATCCATCTGTTCTTTTTTCTAAAGAACTAAACTGAAGAAAATCTGGTAAACATGAAAACATTTTAAGAAGAGAACATCACAACCTTTGTTGACATTTTAAGAAGTAAAATCTAGGAAACATTAAATTGAGATTTGGGTATAGATAGCCATTTCTTAACTTAGAAGTGAAGAATATAACACATTAAACAGAATTTATTCTACTTGATAGTCTCTCCAATTTTTCAAATTGTTACTTAATTGTAAAGTTGACCTGCTCTACAAACTTAATAAACATTATTAATAGAAAACAAGTTCACAAATACACTTAGCAAATTTTGCTTCCTTACATAGCAAAATTGATGTTTACCACCAGTTATTTCTGAAATACAGATTTTTCAGCTTTATTTCATTGGATAGATAATAATTTATATCTTCTAAACACAAATTATTTAATTTTGACAATAAAAAAACAATAAAAATGTAGTTTAGTCTATTTTTTCTCTTGATTGTTTAATTCTGGGTAAGTCATATATTACAACAACTCAAAACAGAGAAATGCCATATACATACAGACTGTATACAAACATAAGGCTCTGATAAAAAAGTTAAATGATATTGATGGATTCAGTATGAAAATTAGGCAGCTACAAAAAGTTACAGCATAAAAATTACACAAGTGTGACAATAAAGCATTAAGTACTAGTTGCTGTTTTTTTCTAAATACCAAATAATGTGTTTTAGTTTTCCCTCACTCCCACTTTTGGTACATGTATACAGGGATAGAAAGACCTGCCAAGTGCTTAATCCGTGACAGCAAGTGGTGTTCTAAGAACTTAGAGAGCTAAGTCTGCCTGCTTCTGAGACAGGTGAAATACATACTTTAAGACAAGCCAAAATGTGTGCAAACTGGATGATCTAGTTAAGCGGGATGTAAGTAGGATTTTTTTGTTTGTTTATTTTTGTAAGGATTTTGGGGTGAAAGAGATAAGAAAGTAGAAAACCAAAGTGAAAAGATAAATGAGCTGAATGTGACTCCATATAAACTTAATCAAAATCATTATTAAATTATAGCAGTTCCAAAACAAAACATAGTTCTGAAAAACTGAGGACTTGAATGGAAGTGAGTATTCTGACAAATAAATTTCATGTCCCATTTAACTAAGTGATGAAAAGGAAAATTTCAAGTTCTCTCAGTGTCAAAACAAAGTTGGTTTGACTTCAAAACCTAGATTCAGATTAGGCAATACTTGAAGAAATCTTTCCTTCTTTCCTTCCTTCCTTCCTTCCTTCCTTCCTTTCTTCCCTCCATTCCTCTCCCCTTCTCTCTCCCTTCTTCCATCCAAAAAGTCCACATTTAGTTGTTCACTTATTTATTTAATATAGTCAAGAAAACAGAAAATTTTTACCACTGAATTTCAAATTCTTTTTCCTGGAGGTAAGGATGCCTTCCAGGGATGTTTAATAGCTTTTGCTTTTTTTTTAAATATAGATTAGGTAGGTGACATCAATTGCCAACATGTATGTGGCAGTGACCATGTGCTCACTGTTCTTTATAGATAATAAATCACCTAATCTTCACAACACCCTTTCTATTACTGCATGCATTCTACAGATGAGGATGCTGTCTGAGACCACACAGCTAGTAAGTGGTGGTGTTTAAGACTGGACGCGATCCATTGTGCTAACACTCAGGATGGTTTCAAAATGAAATCCATAAAAAAGCTTATTTTCCACCACTGATTCTGGGATATACAACAACCCAGAAAAAAGTAATTCAAAGATTCTCACAGACCATGAATGGAAGCACAGAAATTCCAGATCCTAACAAACAATTTCTCAGAGATAACACTGGACAAGCTTTATATACCATTTTTGTTCTCCCGATCTCCCCAGTTGTACGACATTTCCCAGAAGGGAAACCCACAATTTACCAGTTCTTTATGTTAAATTCTTGTATGTTTTGATGTGGTTGTTACCAAGTTATTTAGTACAGATTTTTCACATATTCCCAGGCAAATTCCAGTTTTTAAAGGGTTTAATTTTTTCTTTCATTTTTCTGGTTTCTCTCTATATTTTGTTCAATTGACGCTCAATATTATTTTGCATTAGTTTCAGGTGTACATAAGTATGCTGCTGGCTAACTGCTAATAATGGTACGAGGAGAGCACTAGAAACTTGAATGCAGTTTTACAAGAAGCATCACTTCTGTTGGATTTCCTTTTTCCCTCATGAGGAGAAGGAATATGCACAGTGCTAGGATCCCAAGCAATGTAACATGCCTGCCTTTCGCTAATGCTATTTTATGAACTGGACTGAAGAGTCTGCTACAAATCCTGTAGCCCTCAGCTTGTCAACATCAAGTACTGTGTCACTTTATCACTCCTCTATCAACAAATCCTATAGATCTCACAGAGCTCCTCTGGACTGCCTTCCATAGACTATCTCAAAGAATCTTCATGACAACCCTGGGGACAACCCTGGGAAAAAGGTTCGCCCATCATCCCCATCTATAGGAAGGGACTAAGCCTTAGAAAGGTTCAGCACCCTGCCCAAGGCCACAGAATCAGCAAGTGGCAGAGGAGAACTGGGACACAGCTGCCCAGCACCAGGGCCCAAGAGCTTTCTCTCCTTTGCTCTGAGCTGGCTGACAGGGTATAAAAGAGAACTACCCTTTGCACTTCAACAATGTGTAGAAATAAAAACATACAATTATTGTTTTGTTTGTTTTGTTTAACAGGGACTATTGCATATTTTTTATTCTATTATTTTTAACTTTTTAAATTTTACTTTTCAATTACAATATACATTCAATATTACTTTGTATCAGTTTCATCTGCACAGAACAGTGGTCAGACAATCATATACTTTACAAAGTGATCCCCCCAAATATTTCCAGTACCCAGCGGGTACCATACATAGTTATTATACTATTATTGACTACATTTTCAATGCTGTATTTTATATTCTTGTGACAGTTTCGAAACTACCAATTTGTACTTCCTAATCCCTTCACCTCTTTCATCCAGTTACCCTAACCCCTTTCTTCTCTAGAAAACAGTTTGATCTGTTATCAGTGAGTATGTTTGTTCATTTATGTTATTCTTTAGATTCCACATATAGGTGAAATCATGTAGTATATGTCTTTCTATGATTGTCTTATTTCACGTCGCATAATACCCTCTAGGTCCAACCATGTCACTAAAAATGGTAGCATTTCATTCTTTTTTATAACCAAGTAATACTTCCATTGCATGTATGTACCTCAACACTTTTATTCACTCGTCTATAGGTAAGCACTTGGGTTACTTTCTCATCTTCACTATGGTAAATAATATTGCAAAGAACACAGGGGTGCATATATTCTTTTGAATTAGTGTTTTGGGTTTCTTCAAATATATACCCAGAAGTAGAATCACAGGGTCATACGTCAGTTCCATTTTTAATTTTTGAGGACTCTACATACTGTTTTCTGTAGCGGCTGCAGCACTCTGCATTCCCACCAACAGTGCTGCAACCACTATAGAAATTCCACATCCTCATCAAAACTTGTTTGTTGATTTATTGATAATCGCCATTCTCACAGGTATGAGGTGATATCTCATTATGTAAATTTATCTCAAATGTAAATTTATCTGATGATTAGTATGTCTAGCATTTTTTCATATGTCTATGGACCATCTGCATGTAGTCTTGAAAAAAATGTATATTTAGGTCCTCTGCCCATTTCTAAATTGAATTTTTGGGGTTTTTTGGTGTTGAATTATATAAGTTCTTTATAAATTTTGAGTATTAACCCCTTATCAGATGTATCATCGGAGAATATTGTTTCCCATTAAGTAGGTTGTCTTTTCATCTTGTTAATGGTTTCCTTGGCAGTGAAAAACTTTTTAGTTTTGATGCAGCCCCTTTTGTTTGTTTTCTTTTTTCCTTTCCTTGAGGAGATATATCAGAAAAAATAATGCTATTAGAAATGTTGGAGGAATGTTATGGTTTCAAGTCTTACATTTAAGTCTTTGAGTTCATTCTTGTATATGGTACAAGATGGTGGCCTAGTTTCATTTTTTTGTATGTTTCTGTCCAATTTTTCACACACCATTTATTGAATAGACTCTCTTTACTCCATTATATGTTCTTGATGTTTTGGTCAAATGTTAACTGACCATATAGGCATGGGTTTATTTCTGGGCTCTCTGTTCTTCTCCATTGATCTATGTATCTGTTCTTATGCCAGTGCCATGCTGTATTGATCATTATAACCTTGTAGTATAGTTTGGTATCAGGCAGCATGATACCAAACTTCATTCTCCTTTCTCAAGATTTCTGTGGTTATTTGAGGTCTTTTGTGGTTTCATATAAATTTTTGGATTATGTTACACTTCTGTGAAATATGCCACTGGTAGTTTGATAAAGTTTGTATTATACTACAGATTGCTTTGGGTAATATGGATATTTTAATGATATTAACTCCTCCCATCCATGAACACAGCATTTGCTTCCATTTATTTGTATCTTCTCCAAGTTCTTTCTTCATTACCTTATAACTTTCTGAGTACAGGTCTTTTACCTCCTTGTTTAAATTTATTTCTTTGTAAATAAGATTGCTTTCTTAGTTTCCCTTTCTGATAGTTCATTATTGTTATATAAAAATGCAACCAATTTCTAAATATTTCTTTTGTATCCTGTTACTTTATCGAATTCCTTTAACAGTTGTAATAGTTTTTTTGGTGGAAGCTTCAAGGTTCTCTATATAAAGCGTCATGTCATCAGCCCTGGCTGGTGTGGCTCAGTAGATTGAGGGCTGGCCTGTGAACCAAAGGGTCACTGGTTCAATCCCCAGTCAGGACACATGCCTGGATTGTGACAGGTCCCCAGTAGGGGGCACACAAGAGGCAACCACACATTGAGGTTTCTTTCCTTCTTTCTCCCTCCCTTCCCCCTCTCTAAAAATAAATAAATAAAATCTTTAAGACAAAATAAAGTATTATGTCATCAGCAAAAATTGGCAGTTTCATTTCTTTCTTTCCAATTTGCATGTCTTTTGCTACTTCTTTTCTGACTGCTGTGGCTAGGACTTCCAGTACTATTTTGAATAAGAGTGATGAAAGCAGACATCCCTGTCTTGTTCCTGATATTAGGGAAACACTTTCAGTTTTTTCCCATTGAGCACAGTGTTAGCTGTGGGTTTGCCATATATGGCCTTTATTACATTGAGGTATGTTTCCTCTATTCCCAACCTGCTGAGAGATTTTATCATAAATGGATGCAGATTTTTGTCAAATGCTTTTCTGTATCTATTGATATGATCATATGATTTTTATCCTTCATTTTGTTTATGTGGTGTATCTTCTTAATTGATTTGTGGATACTGTACCAACCTTCCATGTGAGGAATAAATCCCATTTGATGATGATGTATGATCTTTTTAATGTATTGCTGTATTTGCTTTGCTAATACTTTGTTCAGGATTTTTGCACCTATGTTTATCAGGGATATTAGCCTATAATTTTCTGTCTTCATATTGTCTTTATCTGGTGTTGGAATTACAATAATACTGGCCTTGTAAAATGAGCTTGGGAGTCTTCCCTCCTCCTGAAGATTTTGGAAGAGTTTGAGGCACAGTGTTAGTTCTCCTTTGAATGTTTGGTAAAATTCACCTGTGAAGCCATGTTGTCCAGAACTACTTTTTTGTTGGAAGTTTTTTTATTACTTCTTCAATTTCATTAGTTGTAATCAGTTTATTCAGATTTTTTGTTTCTTCTTGATTTGGTTCTGGATAATTGCATGTTTGTAGGAATTCAACTTTTCTTTCAAACTATCCGATTTGTTGGTATACAGTTTTTAGTAATATTTTCTTATAATCCTTTGTATTCCTTTGGTGTCAGGTGTCACTTCTCCTTTTTCATTTCTGATTTTAGTTGTTTAGGTACTCTCTCTTTTTTTCTTGATGAGTCTAGTTAAAGACTCATCAATCTTGTTTATCTTTTCAAAGAACCAGCTCTTGGTTTCATTGATCTTTTGTATTGTTTTGTAGACTCAATTTTTTAAAATTTCTATTCACTTTGGGCTTTACGGTTCTTTTTCTACTTCCTTTAAGTGTAAAGTTAGATTTTTTTATTTGAGATTGTTCTTATTTCCTGAGGTAGTCCTGTAATGCTGTGGATTTCCCTCTTAAGACTGCTTTCACTGTATCTCACAGATTGTTAGGTCATTTGTTCCTATTTGCATTTGTATCAGGATATCTTTTGATTTTTTCCTTGTCCTTGTTAACCCATTCATTATTTAGTAACATATTATTTTGCTCCCATGTGTTTTTTCCAGGTTTTGTTTCCCCTCTTAATTGATTTCTCGTTTCATACCTTTGTGTGGGAGAAGACGCTTGACATGATTTCAATCTTCTTAAATTTATTGAGTCTGGTGTTGTGTTCTAACATGTGATCCATCCTGGAAAATGTTCCCCGTGCTCTTGAAAATGCTCAAAAAATATCAATTAAATCCATCTGATCTAGTGTGTCATTTAAGGCCGCTACTTCCTTGTTGATGTTCTGTCTGGAAGATCTAGCCATTGATGGCAATGGGGTGTTAGAATCCCTGACTATGACTGCGTTACTGTCAATCTCTCCATTTATGCCCATCAAGATTGCATTATACATTTATGTGCTTCTATGTTGGGTACATAAATGTTTACAAGGGTTATATACTCTGGTTAGATTGAGCCTTCAATCATTATATAATGTCCTTTTATGTCTTTTATTGTAGCGGTTGTTTTAAAGTCTATTTTGTCTGATACAAGTACATCTATCTCTACTTTGTTATTGTTGTTGTTGTTACCATTCACATGAAATACATTTTTCCACGCTCTTGCTTTTAGTGTGAGTATGTCTTTCATGCTGAGGTGTGTCTCTTGTAGACAGCATATATACGGATCTTGTTTTGTTTTCATATCCATTCAGCTACCTAATGTCTATTGATTGGAGCCTTTAATCCATTTACATTTCACATCATTATTTCTAGGTATGTAGTTATTGCCATTTTATTCTTTATAACTATGTTTATCTTTTCTCTATCCCCTTAAAGAAGAAAATATATAATATTTTAAAGGGTGATTTTGTATAAAACCTGAAAATTCTTAGCTTTCATCATCATGAATGAGATCTATACATATTCTAAAACACTGAACTAGGATTAGATCCATTCTCTTTATGCTTTCTTTAATTTTTAATCTTGAGCAAAATTCAAGAAACAACCAACAGTAAAAACTGTAATTTTATACCTTTTTTTAAAGATTTTATTTGTTTATTTTTAGAGAGAGGAGAGGGAGGGAGAAAAAGAGGGAGAAATAGCAATGTATGGTTGCCTCTCACGTGGCCCTCACTGGGGACCTGGCCTGCAACCCAGGCATGTGCCCCGACTGGGAATTGAACCGGGACCCCTTGGTTCCCAGCCCGCGCTCAATCCACTGAGCTACACCAGCCGGGCTGTAATTTTATACCTTTATACAGAGTCTCTTCTCAATGAAAGTTGGACCAGGAATGAAGCATTCCTTCAGTTTTCCCATTAAAATAGTTAATTGAAAACATGATCAGAAGCGAGGATTTAGGGGCCACATTAGATGAGCATGCCCCATGGCTTCAGGAATCTAATGAGTGAGGTCATGCATATTAACATTGACTAATCAGTCTATAAATATAACACATTCCTTTTCAAGTCATTCATCAATGTCTGTTTTTGCTTCAAGATTAGCCAAGCTTTTTGTACCTTTACGTTGTTTTCTTGACTAAAAAGCAATAAAGGAATAGATCTAATTGTGCTGTGTTAACTCTATATATAGGTTGTTCTTGCCCATGGAGCCCCATCATCACTACTCAGCCAAGTGTCTACTCTTTGACTTGCCTCCTTCCAGCTGACTGTTGCTTCCCCATCTTCGCAATGAAAGACCTTGCCATGCTAACCAATTAAAGTCTGCCCTTTTTTTTTCTAGGAGGAACTCAGCCTCGGTATTAAGCATATTCATAGAATTTATAGTGATATTCCTTATACAAAGACTAGATTCAAAATAATATGAGAGCTCAGAGAAGCAAGTCCCCACAAATTATTGGGTTGGCCAAAAAGCCCATATAGTTTTTTCCATAAAATAAAAAACACCTTTTTTATTTTTACCAATAACTTTATTGATTTGAGTATTTTGAGTACATCAGCTATCTCCTACACGGTATAACATTGATTGTTCTCAATTAATGTCTCAACTTGATCACTATCAACTTCAACTGGTCTACCCAACTGTGAAGCACCATCCAGTGAGAAATCTCCAGCAAAAACTTCGCAAACCACTTTTGAGATGTTCAATCAGTCACAGCACCTACTCTATACACTGCACAAATCTTCTTTTGTGTTTCAATTGCATTTTAACCTTTTTTGAAATAATAAAGCATGATATGGCAAAAATGTTGCATATATTCTTCCATCTTCAATATTAAAATGGCTACACAAAAATTCAACAATTTTGATAAGTATTTTTAAAATATACACTAATAGCTGTCACAGTACAATCTAACAAAACTGTTTCAAATAAAGTTAAAGATAACTAAGTGCTTAATAGAGCCATCTTACAGAAAGGAAAAAAAAATGAATTTTTTGGCCAACCCAATATCTAATGATTAAATGATCTCATTTGAACCTTTAGTTCCAG
Organism: Micronycteris hirsuta; assembly: GCA_004026765.1. Lineage (NCBI taxonomy): Eukaryota > Metazoa > Chordata > Mammalia > Chiroptera > Phyllostomidae > Micronycteris > Micronycteris hirsuta. The sequence goes on from PVJI01023397.1 coordinate 11,057, forward strand.
TGGTTGTCAAGGTGCAGTACCCAGGAGGGCAGCATCAGCAACAACCAGGGGTTGTTAAAAAGGCAGTTTCCAGACCTCAGAGTCAGCCACCTGTGTCGTAATGAGCTCTGAGAGATTCTGATGCACATTAAAGGTTGAAACCTACTGAATTAGAAGTCTGTGCTCATCCAAAATTGCTGATGTTGACCCTGTCAATTTAGGTGTGGACAGGTATACCCCCCTCTAATCCTACTGCATGCCATTTACCCTGTTATTTTGCTCATGGTCTTGAGCAACCAGGGAATGCTGGCTAATAATTCTGGAAACTCTCCAATGCAGCCTCTTCAAAAAATCACTCTCGCATTTACTTTGATCTAAGCACAAAAAGATAAAGCCTGTGCTACCATGAGATTCCTCTTAATAGCTTATCCTACAATCTTATTAATCTCTTAAAACTGAAGACAGTAGCCTTTTAAAATTGAATACAGTGTGGGTAAACATGCTTTCATTCCCTGCATTCCTACAAAACTCTTATTTCCCCTGTGCTAAAAGGAGGAATCATCTCTGGTTATACTTTGTAGCTGTGTACCTTCCACCTCTATTGTCTATAGCATTTCTTTCTATCAACTTATGGATCTCACTCCTAAACCTCTCTTCTCTTGCCAATCATTGTTTCAATGATTCATTCCTCCCATTAACTTTGACTTGCCAAATGAGCCTTCTATTGTATCTTTATCAGAATAAAATCTGCTCTTAAATTTTCGGTGCCAATGGAACAAAAACATCTGTAGTTCATGTGGCAGTCCTAGGTTCTTATTACCTTTATTTCTAAGTCTCTCATCCATTTATGAGCATCACTATCTATCTTCTGAAGTCTGCTAGTTCTTTAACTAGCCACCTAAATGGAGCTTTGCTTCTCTATGCATCCTTCTTCCTACTAATAGCACCATCCTGATGACTGAGAATGTTTACTGTCACACATATCCAGACTAATCCCAAGCTTGATCAGTAGTCCACCATAGAGACCGCCGCACCTCACGCTGTCACTGCCTTTTTCTCTGGACTCACTACAGACACTGCTTGTTCCCACCATCGTCACCTCAAGTCTCAGTCCCAAGGTCCACCTTGGAAGTACATTCCAACACCTATGCAGTTCAGTCATGCCTTCTGATATACCACCTCTCTCTTCCAAAACCGTGATGACTACGATGGAATTCAGGACATGCTACTCGAAGATATGGCATCTTGGCATAGTGAGTATTTCAAACTGAAGGAGCTGAGAAAATGGCAAAAACAGGAAGGCCACTCGGACTTTCCCCCTGCCTTTTCCACTGAAGCAGTCATAAAATCCTCAAGTAAGAGGTGCCTTCCCTATATGTACAGGAATGGAGCATCCTTATCTCTGAAAACAAGGGGACACCAAGAAGAACCCTAACAAGCAGACCTTGCTGGTTTCCCTAGTGCACTACACTTACCTCACATTCTTCGACCTACCTACCATATTTCTCCACGACTGTCCACTCTCCATCAAATTTAACATAAAAATATTTGGGCTTAACTGTTTCTTCAGATATTCACTTCCTCATGAAAGCTCTCTGTCAGGTAAAACTTATATTAAATAAAGTCGTATGCTTTTCAGTTTAATTTTCAGACCCAGCCAGGGACCCTTTCCCTACTCTACATTAAACTGACAAAGACAGATTTACAGGAGAAACTTTTGCTATTTTCTCACACTCCTTCAGCTTAAAATATTCATTATGCCACCGTGCCATATTTTGGAGTAGCATGTTCTGAACCCACCAGTTATTGCTCAGCTAGTTCCTTCTCCTAGTTTCACTAACTCCTCTCTAGCCACTAAAGCCCTGTTAGTCTGAGTCAGCACTTCTTTACAACACCTTTCCTTTCAGATTCATTGCAACATTATGTTAATCTAGCCTGAATAAAAATCAGTCCGGACCTAAAACCAACTCTTCTGCACTATATATAATCCTTCTAAAATCTGCTGCCCTGTAAAATATGTATTTATCCCTCAATTATAGTGGGAATCTATTTATATGAACATATGTGTACATATATAATACATTCATAATTACATTGCCTTATTTTGATATTATTGTAAGATACAGAACTAGCTATTAGACAAGGGTACAGAAGGTACTAAACATACCTGCTATTACTTCTTAAAGTCTAAAAGTCAAGGCTCTCAGAAAAGATTATGAGTTAAAGTAAGAAACTAGTTTCTTTTTTGCAAATCCTGTTGATGTTTAGATTCCAAATTTCTTGCTGGTGTTTATCCATTTTTCCACTGTGCACATTTTAAAAACAATGCACCTCCAATTGGGATAAACAGAGAATCCAAATTATTAATGTAAATACTCCCAAATCAGGCCAGGGCATATGGGCCACTGAGTGGATTTTCATTCTCTGTATAACATGAATTTATATAGGTGTACATATCTGAAAATTGTTCTTTAAAACAGTAAGATGTGCATACAAAGCTATATCAAATTTAAAATATGAGACCCTTGTTTCTCTTAAAGAAAGTAGAAAATGTTGAAGGAGAAGAAGGAGGAGAAGAAAAGACAACAAAGACAATGACAATAGCAGTGAATCCAGAAGTTTCTGCTTCCATAAAACATATGGCTGCCTTTTGGAAAGCAAAATCTATAAGCATTAATTTTTCATTTAAGCTTACAAGATCAACTTAGTTTTTATTGCTCTGTGTAATTTCCGAATTAAATGACTTCACTGTGAGTGGGACTTTTTTATGTAACATATCACATCATAAATTAACCCTAATAATGTTACAGCTTTTAGCTTACACAGGTTGCTGCTTTATCTGAAAATGTGGGAAGCGTGCAAAGCAGTTAAACACTAAGGAACAGGGGGAAGCCACCAGGGCTCACCAGTAGATAAACAGTACAATGAGCTGGCATGGTTACAAGCCAAAAGGCACATTCTTCCCCTGATTTTGATTTGTTATCAGAGTTTCAGTGGAAAACACACACAGAAGGACGGCAGCAGAGGAAGCAGGAGGCCACTGTGTCCAAGTGATTCCACCAGCCTGTGCTTGCTCACTGAGTCACTCACCTCATAGCCTTTCTCCAGCAGGAATTCAGCCAAGTAAGAACCATCCTGGGAAGAGAAGGAAAATTGACAAATGTCAGACCCATCATGGCTAGCCAAGAAAGCAGCAAAGAGTAAGAGTTTTGAGAAAAGCATTTAAGAGGCAATATAAACTTAAATTAAGAATTGTGGCAAACAAATGAAACAAAGTAAGGATCATGGCAAACAAGGTAATGATGGTAAACACTAAATGTTGTTCCACTGTTCACTACGCATTTTCATAGACATTATTTCATCTGTGTGCCACAGAAGTACCATTAATGTGTTATCATCGTTACACTCACACAGAAAGAAACAGAAGTCCAGGGAGTTAATACAGGGCAAAAGAAAGAACATGATGCTTCAGAATCAGATGGATTTAGAGTTAGGTTTGGTCCCTTATTAGCTGTGTAAAACAGTAATCTTCAACTGGTATGCCACAAGAATTTTTAAAGCAGGCACTACCTGACTATGTAGTCAGGGACACTAACCTCTTTTCCCTTAGATTTTCAAATAAAAAAAATGACAACAGTCAACACAACAATAGCCATCTGGTGTAAATGAATCAAAATTATACTTATTTTTTCTTGTCAGGTAGGTAGATAATGTATACTTTTTGGTGTGCTGCAGAATTTTAATAATTACTTTATGTGTGCCATGAGATGAAAAAGATTGAAAATCACTTTGGTGTAAAATATGTAACGTATGTGAGGCAAAGCAGAAGGCCTTGGTACTACTGTAGGAACTGAAAACTCTAATTCTGAGGGTGCCAAAAGGAATCTCTTAGGAAGAGGAGAGACAGTAGCTATGGGAGTTGCGGAGAGAGCAGGGCGAGTGTGAGGGGGAGGCAAAGAAAACCAGAGGGCTGCCATCCCTGAGAAGACACCCGGGTCGAGAGGAGGAAGGTGAGAGCCTTTGCTGGGAGCCCTTTCACACACTGGTGGCAGTTTGCTTCTAATCCAAGGATTCTCTACAGTCACTAAGGAAAGAATTTTATGGTGGGAGTCAGGGTAGAGGGTGGCAGACATGATCAGATTTGTATTATTATCACTGAATATATGTACACGTGCACACAAACTGAAAAAGAGGGTGCTTATCTGTTTTATAAACTATTAAGTACTTCATTTGTATGTGTCTTCAAATCATGCCGTTAATCACTGCATTAAGTGAAAGTGTCCAAACAGGGATATTCAAATGATTTTTAATAATTCTTTTAAAAATTTCTGGGTAAAGTGGTCCATTTAAACTAAAATATTTCATGTGTCACTTCTACATACAGAAAGTATGAGAAGTCACTGTCCTAGAGGTACCAGCCTTGCTCAGAAAATGAATAATGCAGACATTTTGCAAGCAATCCTGCAACTGCTCTTCAGTCCAGGCAAGTCCCCTCCATCCCATCCAGACACAGGAAAATGGGGGCTCCAACTACTGAAAATTTGTATACTCAAAAGTAATTGGGAATATTTTGGCTTTCTAGTTTTAAAAAAGTTTAAAATATCCCTTTGAGCTTCAAATGTTCCTATGAGATATACCAGGAAAAAGAAAAATGAAGCCTTATTATCATTTTTGACATACAGCTGAAATTGGAGACACCTGTGAGTCCTGAAAATGACAGAACTACCAAGAGAGTGTTTACTACTTACTGCAGATGTCACGCATAAATTCAAGCAGGATGACAAGGCAAGCTATACAAGGGACACATTTTGTGGTTCATTAAAACCTCCAGTGATTTTCTTCTGATTTCTTGACATAAATATTCTGGTTTACAAACTCAAGTGGAGAAGAAGAGAAACAGTTTGGTATATTTCTTTTCCTTTCAATCCTATGATACATACAACTGCATAATTTTTATATACCCAATATGCAAACTAAAGCATGTAAGAGGGCTAAATAATTCAGGTTAGGACAAGCCAGGTCATTCTACATGACCATCGGAAATGTGAGAATAGTCGGTAGTCTTATAAATAAATCAATGAGAAAATAGCTTAACAGAAAAAGCATTTATGACAAGACGAATACTTTTACAGTAGGTTGGAAAGCCCTAGAAAGTATGTTTTGTTTTATCTTGTTGGTATTATCATTTTGAAGCAGCCAATACCATACTTTTCACGTTTTAGAATTTCTCTTGAAATAAAAAGTTAAAATGCTTTATGCTCTACCACAGTTGCCCAGAAAGTTTTTTGTTTTGGGTTTGTTTTTCTTTTTGTTTTTTTAAAGGCAGGGGTGAAAGTGCTCAAGATCCACCAAGGCAGAGTGAGCTGTGATTATTTAGAAAACTGATGTGAAACAGGCCTAACCAGGACTGAACCCTGTCAATAAGGTCTTGTTCTTCTCACCCAGGCCACTTCTCAAACTTTCCAACCACACTGGAACATTGTGAACTAGCAGTGGCATTCACTTCCTTCTCACTTCCTTGCCAGGTCTCTCAAGTGATAGGGCCTGGGCAGCACAATGAGTGGGAAATGGAGCAGAGAGAGGTCTCCTGGTCTCTGTCCCAGGGAGCCCAGCTGGCCTCCCTTAGTCCTCTCCCCAGGTCCCTGAGGAGACTGCGCTTGGAGACACAGTATCTCAACAGGCAGGCGTCTGCCAAACCAGCAGGATTATCGTTTCTGCCTCCTCTAGAACAGGGCCGTGAGAGATTGCTTCAATCAGACCAATGACTGAAATGTCATGGTAACTGAGAACCTGCCACCAACATTAAATTCTGACACGTAACTCCTCAGAAATCAAAGAGCTAATGGACTAAATTTCCAACTCATTCACTATGAACACAATCTGATACAGCCTAGGTTCAATCCTTGTTATAGAAAACTTTTTAACTGGATAAATAATGTCCCAATTGTGACTCTTAAATTTAATTCTGCAGAAAGTTATTAAGAGTATCGATTTCATATTAAATGCTATATAGTTTTAAGTAATCACCGTGGCTTTCACATTTTCAAGACACAAAAATATGTTCTTATTTTTACAAGAACTCAGCCTAGAAGGCAAGCAGCCATTTGACATCTGAGATAACTGAGGCACATGGAGGTTAGTCAGTTTGCCTAAACCAGGACTAGAATCCATCGTCTCCCATTACTTTGACCTAGGAAACAACTTCCTCTCTACCTGGGACCTACCAAAATACATCTAAACCCAACAAAATAATAAAATAACATATGTGGATTCACTGTAAAGCAAATTGGTTTAGTCATTTTCCATTACAAAGTGTTTTTATGGATTACATAGTGCTTCTAGTTTTAATCAGGTGACCCAAACCCAGAGACGTCTTGAAATTTTAGAACACTCCGGAGCTCAAAGGAGAGAGACAGGCATAACGTCTGAAATTTCTTGGGCACAAGCACTACATGGGGAGCAGTATAGTGTGGTTTGGAGGTGAACTTGGATTTGTGGTAAATGCATGTTTCGGGTTTTAGGGCCAAGGGGGGCAGGGCCACTGCCCAGGGTTCAAAAGGGCCAGATTTAGTGTGCCTGACACCTACAGTCCATGTATATGGGTATCTCCGTTCTTCACCTTCTACAAGTACTCAGAAATGTTCCAGATAAACAGCCATAAAAATTAAAGAGTAATTCCAGAAATTAGCTAAATTGTATCTGGGCTAAAATAAGAAAACTACCTTAGAGTCACACCCATAAAAAGCTAATGAAGGACAGAAAGGTTTCCCCTTCTCCCAATGGCCATAGAAGGCTGAAAAAGCACTGACCAGCCTTCACCTCATATCCACCCCGCATCCAAACATGCATGTGCTAGGCAGTCTACCTTCCTGCAGAGAAGGAGAAACTAGCATTTCTCTTCTCTCTTCAAACATAGATGAACTTACGGCTCAGAAGGACAAACAAACAGGATACTTCCTTACATGTAATTTGAGATTCTAGTCCCCTGGAACTGCATGCTAAATTATACTGTATGTTTCCTGCCTAAGCACCTTTTGTCAGCTTCTTTGAACAGAATAAGATAAGTAGTACCTGGCTAAAGATATCATGCCATAATAAAATTAATTTCTTTGTTTAGATCATCTCAAGCATCAGGAAATAGAATATTCCTCTGTAAGAGAAGAAAACACTGGTTTATACCACCTTTCATGCTCTTTAACTCTATGTATTTTAATTACTGTAAAATAAGCACTTATCAGCTAATCGCAGTTACCGTATTTTTCAGACTATAAGATGCATCCTTTTCCCCCATATTTGGGAGGAAAATGTGGGTGCATCTTACAGTCCAAATGTAGCTTACCTGAATTCTGTTTACATTTACATTGGTGAAATATTATGTTATTTATGTTATTAAATATTTTACCACATTTTTTGCTTCAGAATTTTTTTCCCTATTTTCCTCCTCTAAAACCTAGGTGCCCTCTTATGGTCCAGTGTGTCTTATAGTCTGAAAAATACAGTACAGTATGAAAGTAGTCTCTACATCCAATAAGAAAAATACAAACATCAATAATGACCAGAGGATGCTGTTCGGATTTAAAATAAAAACTACCAATGGAAAGATTAGCCACTGTAGTGTGAAGAGCCCAGAGGCAGAATATATTTGAGCAGTATTTTAACCTGGCTCGTGTTTGTAAAACAAATCATTGGATAAAATTTCTGTCAGACTCACAGAATTCAAAAGACCACAGGGATTAATTAATCCACTCTCTCGTTTTATAGATCAGGAAATTCAGACTCAAAACAGTTCAATGTTTAGTGTACAGTCACAGTTAGAAAGTAGCGCAAGCTGTACCCCTGCCTCCTCCAAAACAAAAGACCAACAACAACAACAAAAAAACCAGGTCTCTGGACTCCCAGACCTCAGAATTTTTCACTAACAAGGACAGTGAAAAGATCTAAGACGACACAGGTTTAATGTCTACAGTTGAAAACCAAGTAAAACATACCAATGTATTACCAGAGTGAAGAACACAGATAAGGCAACAATTATCAGTAGAGTGATAATTAACCGATTGACTGGTAGACAAGAAACAGGGCACCATCAATATTTCAAACATATAAAAAAAACTGCTATTTCCTGTAGTCTTCAAAGTTGAAAATTATTTCCTCATAAAAGCTACAGTCACTGAAGAACTTGCTTTGATATACCTTCTGGTAGAGAGGAGCACAGTAATTCAGAAACACGATCAACCACCGTTAAATGATAAAGAATTGATTGTACCTAGCAGTTGAGATACTCTTTCTGTAACCAGCCCTTCCCTCTGAACGCTTGCTAGGGAAAGAGCTCTTCAGGCAGGTGCTTGGGGGTTGCACACACACCTTGAACATAAAAAGTGACTGTGGCTCTGCTGCCAAACGCAAGACCTTCCAGTAAATCATGAGGAGCATCTACCATCACCCTGAATTCTTCACCCACAAACATGCTCAATTTCCAAAGGCTGTAATATTACGTCTTATGTCCATGGTAAATTTTTTAAAAGATTTACATGAGAAAAGATATCACAAAGAAAAGAAATGACCTATAAGTTTAAGTTTAGAAAAGGTTTTTCCCAATTTGATAGGTTAAAAAATGATGCTTTTCTTTCCAGTTTTGGGTTAGTATTAAGACTGAAGAGTTTGTTTTGTGTTTATGACCATTTATTATATTTCTTTCAAGAATAATTTTTTCTTACCTTTTATTTTTTAATACATTTTTCTAATAGGTTGTACTTTGCTAATTGATTTGTTCTTATACGTATCTGAAACATATATAAAATCTACTAATTTTGATCTCCAGTAAAAGCCATTCAAAAATATTTTGAAATACGTCAGCAGATCTTCAGTGGAAGAACTTCCATAATAACCTCATTTAAAATGACTGTTTCCTTCGAGTTGCTAAAGATTATTGTAAGCTCTTAGTTTAAATGGCAAGGAAGAAGACAAACACCACAATTTAAACTCCAGGTATATTTGCACAACTCAACATCCATGGAAATACCATTAATTTCCACATAGTAAAACAAATTTCTGTAGTTCAGGCACATGCTATAAGGAAAATGGGATAAAGGTTAAAGCAACATGGTAGGAGCAAACATTTTTTAATAAGATATGAAAGGTAATTTTTAATTGTATGATTAGGAAGACAACACACACACACAGATATTCCAACCATAGTCCCAAAACTGTTTTAAAAGCCTCAAAAGTAAGCCCAAAGGCACTTACTAACAGCCTACATGTGTGCTGGGTGTACACAGTACAAAGATACATCAAGGGTGAGTTGACCTGTTCATCTCCACATGAATAAACGTATGCCCAAAGGATGCTGTATCCCATGGATTTTCTTTCCTTTTTTAAATGTATGCTACCTTAGTTTGAACCTCATGTTTTTCTCTCTCCCACTCTGCCATTCTCAACACTCATTGATGTTTTTATCCTGCACAGGAAAAACAAATGGCCTAATATGATCTACTATTAATACAAATGAGGGTAATAATAGTAATACTAATAACAGTAAGCACATGTATGGCATCGAGGATATGCAGGGCATGTTCTAAATGCTCTATGATCTCCGTTTTACAACTGAACAAACTGAGGTGAATTAAGACAAAGAAATTCCTCAAGTTCTCAGCAGCCAGAGCAAGGTTTTGAAATTACATATATATATTTTTTTTTAATTATTTGCTTTACTAATGGAATCAATCACTACATAATGATGGGCTTACAGGTGTTTTAACATAAAATGTGGTCTCTATAGAATTTATTAACAATGTAAAGTATTCCAGTTTGTGAATATCAAACATTTACTTGGGTCACTGGTGTTATGGAATAGAGGACAGGAAGAACATAAGAAATTTAGTCCCTACCCTATTACTCTGGAAAGTATCTGAGAAGCCAGGCATTTCCTGTCCTAGAAACAATTATGCTTCAATGGGGGCTTGGATTTCAACATTTCGCAAGCATTAGCCAACCCACAGGACAGGATGAAAAATTAACCAGATAACCTACTATCAGGGAACACCAGTAGATACATTAGTAATGAACAGAGGTGGCAAGGCTGTGTGCATAGAGAAAAGCTATGAAACACTACCATACTGTTCTCTTCTTTAGTAGAAGCGACAGTGCCTTAGAGAAATAAATCACCACACTTGGTGAAATCAAGGTAGGAAAGAACAGTGGAAATACAAGAAGTATATCTCAGTCAAAATCTTTTGAAAGACCTGCCTACTGGCCAGTTCAGTCTGATGTGAGTAACTCCTTTTAAGTTGAGAACAATATACTAACTGAAAGTTTTTAAACTCATGGCTCCAAATAAACAGATACAGATTTATACAGATCTACAGAAAAATTAATAATATATTACCAGTAAATGTCATGCTTAAAAATAATTTCTTGGCTCTACCAAAAAACTATCAGAACAAATGAATTCAGTGAAGTAGAAGGATACAAAACAATATTTAGAAGCTGGCTGCATTTTTATACAACAATAACAAACTATTAGAAAGAAAAACTAAGAAAACAATCCCATCTACAACTGAATCAAAAAAAAAAAAAAAGAAAACAACGTAGGAATAAATTTAACCAAGAAGTTAAAAGATCTGTACTTAGAAAACTAAGACAACAAAGAAAAAAACTGAAAATACAAATAAATGGAAGAATATATACCATGTTCATGGACAGGAAGAATTAACATTGTTAAAATGTCCATACACTCTAAAGCAATCTGCAGATTCAATGCAATACCTACCAAAATACAAATGGCATTTTTCACAGAACTAGAACAAATAATCCTGAAATTTATATGGAACCACCAAAGACCCTGAATAGCCACAGCAAGCTTGAAAAAGAAGAACAAAGTTGGAGGTACCACACTACCTGATCTCAAACTATACTAATGGATATAGTCATCAAAACAGCATGATACTGGCACAAAAACAGAGGCACAGATCAGTAGAACATAACTGAGAGCCCAGAAAATAAACCCACACTTACATGGTCAATTAATCTACAACAAAGGAGACATAAATGTACAATAAGGTAAACTTGGCAGTTCATTCAATAAATAATGTTGGGAAAACTGAACAAATACATAAAATAAAATGAAACAACCACTTTCTTACACCATATACAAAATAAACTCAAAATGGATTAACACATTTTGTACCACGTAGAAATCTCTAAGACATACGCCAGGGACTGCACGATATTGGGCAAATTGCATGTTAATTAAATCATCTTGTGATGCGGTCCTTAACAGATGGCACACGAAACACGAGAAAACCTGTGAGTGGTACGAAAAGTGTTAAGACTTAAATGTAAAACCTGAAACCATAAAACTCCTACAAGAAAATATAGGCAGTAAACTCTCTGACATTGTTCTTAATACTTTTTTGGACATGTTTCCTTGGGCAAGGGAAACAAAAACAAATGGGACTATATTAACTAAAAAGTGTTTGCACAGCAAAGGAAACCATCAACAAAACAAAAAGACAACTTTCTAAATGAGAAGATATTCACCAATGACATATCTGATAAGGGGTTATTGTGCAAAACATAAAAATTTCATAAAACTTAACACCAAGAAGACATACAATCCAATTTAAAAACGGGCAGAGGACCTAAATAGACATTTCTCCAAAGAGGACCTAAGAATAGCCAATAAACATATGAAAAGATGCTCCATGTAATTTATCACCAGGAAAATTAAAATTAAAATCAAAATGAGCTTATCACCTCACACCTATCAGAACAGCTATTATCAATAAATCAACAACCAGCAAGTGTTGATGAGGATGTGGAGAAAAGGTAACCCTGATGCACTGTTGTTGAGATTGAAAACTGGTGCAGCCACTGTGGAAAATAGTGGAGGTTCCTCAAAAAGTTAAAAATACAACTACTTTATGACCCAGCCATTCTACTTCTGAATATTTATCCAAGGAAATCCAAAACTCTAATTCAAAAAGATATACACACCCCTATTTTCATTGCAGCATTATTTACTAAGATATGGAAGCAAACTAAGTGCCCATCAATAAATGATTTGGATAAAGACAAGGTAGCACATAGATGAAATCTTGACATTTGTGACAATATGAATGGATGTAGAGGTATTGTGCTGAGTGAAATAAGTCAAAGAAAGACAAATACCATATGATTTCACTTATATATGGAATCTAAAAACAAAATAAATGAACAAACTAAACAGAAACACTCATAAACACAGAGAACATTTTGATGGTTGCCAGATTGGGGGTAGGGCGTTGAGGGGATGGGTGAAAAACAGGAAGGGATTAAGAAGTAATCATTGTTACACAGTAGTCATGGGGATGTATACAGTCAATAATACTGTAATAACAATATATTGTACCAAGTGGATATTAGACTTATCTGGGTAATCACTTCATAAGTTATATAAATGCCTAATACTATGCTGTATTTCTGAACCTAATGTTATTATGTTAACTGTAATTAAAAATAAAGATTTGTTAAAAAATTTCTTCAAAGTAAATATATGTGTGCATATATATGTATATATAAATTAAAATTGA
>PVJI01023398.1:0-23653 GCA_004026765.1 Micronycteris hirsuta
GTGAGTTGAAAGCACTTTGAACTGAACCTGCGGTAGGTGAAGCTCTGTGAACAGTGCCAGGGTCCTCTGGGGAGGCAATGTGGACAAACGGAATTATTTAAAGGGACAAATTGTAGATTAAAGTAACTGGATCATGTGAGTTGCTGGATTAGTTAGGATCTTGGGGTACACAGGTAGGGGTGCCCCACGTTAGGAAGCATGCCACGGCCTCCACCAGATTCTTGGTGACTGGCCCCATTTGTCCCTGTTTGCTTGCCTGGTTAGTGGGGTAGACTGAGAACGCAGGCAGGAAATAGGGCCACTTCCAGAAAATATTGAAAAATTTACCATGAAAAGTTGGATTCTACTAGAAAATTATTCAGTAAAATGTAGTCCTCCTTGGAGAGTTTATCAGACAATTGCAGAAGTAAATAAAAACATGCTGATCTATATGCTTTGGGGTGATGGCCTTGCCTTGGTGACACGTTTTGTGACTGCAAATTGTCACGTGGACAAAAAGGTAACGCTGGTGGAATCATAGTGGCTGGCACTGAGCAGTGCGTACGAATTCCATCGCATTACTGGGGAAACAGCTACGAAAAGCAAGAGCATTAAGGACAGAAACTCCACGTGGAACTACCAGCACAGGAAGCTATTTCTGAACCACGGGACAAGTCTGAAGTAAACAGCGTCTGGATCCGCATTTACCGAGAAGACGGACAGAAGACAGCGAGCCTAAAGCCACGATACTGAACCTCTTTAGCAGTTGATGGGACACCATAGACTTTTTATTTTTATTTATTTATTTTGTTTATTAATTACAGTTGAAATTCAACATTATATTAGTTTCAGGTGTTCCTCGCAGTGGTTAGGCATTTATGTAACTTACGAAGTGATCCCCCTGGTAGGTCTAGTGCCCGCCCGCCCCACACACAGTTACCACAGCATTGTTCCCCGTCCTCCCTGTGCCGCCCCTCACAGCCCCACGGCTGTTCTGGGCCTGCCCGTCTGCACTCCTTGGTCCCTTCTCCTCTTCCACCGGTCCCCAGCCACCTCCCGTTTGCCAGCTGTCAGTTTGTTCTCTGTGTCTGTGTTTCTGCTTCCTTTGTTCATTGACTTTGTTTTTTAGATTCCACATGTGAGTAAAATCAAATGGTATTTGTCTTTCTCCGTCTGACTTATTCCACTTCACATGATACCCGCTAGGTCCACCCATACTGTTGCAAATGGTAACATTTCATTCTTTTTTATGGCCGACTGTTTTGTTTTCTCACTGTGTGCTCCAGTGGCAAATCCTTCCTGGTCTCTTAATTAAAATGAATGACTCCTTTCTCTGAGCTCCTGGAACACGTGTCTCATTGCACTCTTAAGCACATGTTTTATTTTAACTTTTGTAATGCATAGTCATTTTTATAGTTCCCCATGTAAGGCACCCAGCTCCTGGTGACAAGTGTGAAAGCTTACCAGGCCCCCAGGGCTGCAGACCGTGTCACACATTTCACCGCGCGGGTCACTAACTTACAGCCTGCTCACAGTCAACGTGTGTGTTTTGTTTGGCCTGCGTGATATTTAAACAATTATTTCAAGTGGCTTTCGATGGGGTGTGCATTTACCAGAGACACATACTCTCTGGATTTTCTCTGGTCATTTCCTTACTCCCAGCCTCCTTTGCTCACGTACGCTATTCACACAGCCCTTGCAGACTTGGGATGTGTGATTTTAACCATAATCTAAAATGTAACTATGGAGCCGGGCAACTCTTTGCATCCTGGTGCTAGGGAAAGAGCTAAAACGTTTAGTCTGGGGACTGAGAGGAAATAGCTTCAGCCCTAGACAAGGAGAGTGGAAAGGAAGGAAGGTAAACCCTAACCAAACACTGAAACAGGCCCTCGGGAAGAAGCAAGAGGGGCAGAAGTGAAGCTGTGGTTGAGGAAGGAGGGGCCGCAGGTCAGGTGTGGGCGGCAGATGGCTTCTTCAAGAGAGGACATCTAAAATGGGAGGGCCGGGGTGCGTTGATAAATCTCCCTTCCTTCCTCTGGACCTGGCTTGCTTGGATGATTTTTGAACTATCAGCAGAGGTGTGATGTATGTAATTAAAAATCACCGCAGTGTCTCCATCTACCATTCCCATGTCTGACAGTTTGGGGAGCTCCCGGCTCAGCCGACGGCCCTGCTGGTAGAAGGGCCTGTGCCGGGAAGACCTGCTGGTGATTGCTGAGAGGCCTGTGGGCGTCCTGTTTAGCTGCACACAGACCACACCTACTGGCACACAGCGTGTGCACCACTGCACCAAACCGTGGGTGCTTCCGTGGTGAGATGAGGGCACAGCTCCAAACCCATGATGGCCTTTCACGGAAGGGCAGGTGTCTCTCCTTGGGGGAGAAGCCTTTGCCTAAGTTCAAAACCGAAGGAAACATACTGGAAGCTCCGTCTAACCACGTGCTTACCCTTATTTCGCCACCTCCTCCCACCACACAGAGCTGGAGCGGAGAGGAAGGGAAGGGGGAACAAACTGGAATCGGCACCAGCGCGGCCGGGCCAGCCGATGAGCCCCGGCCGCGGCATGCAGTATGGAGGGCATTCCATCGGGACCGGCAGAGCAAAGGCAGGCACGGTTACTGCAGGGAACGGACCACTAAACTCCAAGACCCCGACTCTTCTTTTGCTTAGCAACCTCATATTTCCTCCGTGGAGCTTCGGTGGGCAGCCCACATTCATGCGGAGGTGTCTGCGTCTCATGAAAGGTACCAAAATGGATCAAGGATAGGATCAGACGACGGAGCAGGAGCGTTGGAAGGCTGAAGGACAGAGCGGAGCACGGAATGAGAGGACCGGCAGCGCTCTGGTCCGGAGGAGAAAAGCAATGGGCGCACCCGCAGAAGACTGTTCTCGTCTCCTCTCAGCAGTAGCGGAGTGGACGCCTGCCAGCCTCCTGCCCTGTGACTCAGGTCCTCATTGGTGGGCCGGGGACAGCCACAGCTGTGGAAGCTGGTGCTTCCTTGGAGGAAACGAGGGACTCACAGGGCACGAGGGAGGCAGAGAGGAATTCGGGGCAAATGAGGAGATTCCAAGGCGGGAAGTGCCGTAGAGCCCTGTGCATAGGGCGTGCGCTGGCCGGCCTCACCTGTTCCCTTGGGGACAGACTTACCTTAGCCTGTCCTCAGTCCTAAGTCAGGCGACCGGCGCGCAGACTGCGCCCAGAACTCTCGGTGTCTAGACGGCGCTGCTTCTGACGGTGCTGTGTCATCGGAACGTGTGCAAAATGATGGTATTGACGAATCAGTTCTTGTAACATCATTTTGTTTCGAGATTTCTTGTCCAATGTCTCAAAAGGTCGTTTTAAAAAAATCCCAGGCAATAGTCTACGAAACCCACTTGCTTGGTATATTCTAGAAAGATCCCTCAGATGTGGGCAAGGCAGATGGAAGCCGTGCGAACTCTTCCTGGGCTGCTCTCACGTCTGGGCTCCGGGGTAGGGGAGGACATGGGCCCTCTCCTTGGCTCCACCAGCTCTCACCCCCACAGCCTCCTCTCTTAACAGAGGACAGGCACAAGGTGCCTGGTCCCCCAGCCCACTTCCTTCCGGGTTTCACACCCGTGCTGGTCACCACCACGCACTGTGTGCTGTGCAAAGTGCTAAAGAGAACAAAGGGGTTTGTCTCGGGAGTTGCTTTGATGTTTTTTTTTTGCTGCATTCACCTGGGGTTCCCTTTCTAAAAATCAGTCTTCCTGTTTACCCTGATTTTTCTCTCTAATATATTAACTCCATTAACTTACTTTTTAACCCTGTATTTGTTGCAAGGATTTTTGTATCCATAGCAAAATCAACAGGTTCTTTATAAACTCTTTATGCCCAATATAGCTCTTTTTAGGCAGTTGGGAAGCAAGCAGGTCATCGATTACAAAGGGGATTTGGAGCCTTGTACTCCCTGCTCAGGGCCGCCGTCCTAACACCTTTCTCCTCTCTGTACGTACAATTGGTTACAACGTCACACTAACTACCACATACTCCATGGCTTTCCTGCCGGTGGCAGGGTGTTTATGCACAGTGCCTGGCTGAATTCTCTCGATACCTCAAGGGTGATTTTGTCTCCATGTTACAGATTAGGAAATTGAGACTCGGCATCATCCTGCTCGTGCAGAGTGGATTCAGGGTTTGACCCCTTGCTTTTCTGGCTATAAAGGTTTTAGCAGTTTCAGTTTACCACACGGCACAGGACATGCGGAGTAGTTAACGTGGTAACGTGTAGGGATCCCACAATGCCACTCTGCACATGTTTTTAGATAACATGGTACTTCATAAAGTGATGTTGTTCCTTTCGGAGCCCCAGCTGTGAGCACACAGTCAGTGGTTTTTGTTTGGCTTGGGAACTGGTCGGCTGGCATCAGATGTTGTGTTACCTTGGGCCACTCACCATTTCCTTTCCCTTCCCCTCAATTTCCTGACCTGCAACACAGGCGGGGGGCAAGCTGGTTGGCTAATGAAGTCTCCTCGAGCACTCCTCGGATAGGACTGCTGCCCGTCAGTCTTCTCAAGGTCAGAGCTTGACCCTTGCCCGACAGTGAAGCCAACAGCACCCAGTGGACAAACCCTGGTCTGGAAGGCAGAGGTCTGGGCGCACCACCCCCTCCCCCCACTGCATGTGTGACCTTTCTCAAGTCACTCTCCGTCCGGGGCCACAGGTCCTTCAAGCCAGGCGTTGTGGCGATTAGATGACCTCCCAGGGCCTTCGGACACTGCGATTGTCACCTCCCCCTCCCCAGGGAGCAGAGAAGCTGCCTCCTCATGTTCCCAGACACCTTTAGCCAGCTCCTGCTTCAGTCAGACCATTAACCTCACGATAGTGTTCTGAGGGCATCAGGAAATAATGAGGACGTGACAATTATAGCTCTGTTTCTCATTGACTTCATAGCCTCGAACGACCCTGCCGTCTCGTCAAGCAGGTGGGAAGTAATCTTACACTGAAGCTGAGTGGAAGGAATTGTTTGGAAGGATTTTGCACAGAGGAGAAGAGCAAGCAAGGCTGCCCCAGCAGGCAATGCACCAGTGTGACAATAAAGTATGTGGCAAAATGAAACATTAAAACTCCCAATAAAAACCTAAGTGCTTCATCACCGATACTAATGAAAATATACGATTGCCTAATAAAATGCTCCACACCGACCTGTTACAAACACCTGGTACTGTTGCTGTCCCCTTCCTGGGATGGAAGCCTTCCACCCCAGACAGCCTGTGGCCGGGGGAGTTCAGTTTGGGGGAAGGTTTGGCCTGTGTGTCCCATGTGAGAACCCAGCGGGCTTGGGGTCCAGCAGCAGCTGCCTGGTTTCTGCGGGTGCTTTCGTGGCTGATAAGGAGCTGGGGAGTGGCTGGGAGCCAGACAGAGCAAGAAAACCAAGGTGCAGTGTGTCTCGAATGTGCCTTGCCCACTGGGGACATGCCAGCTGGGTAATGAATACAGGGAACAAAATGCAAGGGTCAGGTTTCTTATCAGACATGAGAGGAAAGAGCTGGATTATTTTGTCCCTTCTTAGTTCTTCCCCTTTGATGAGTATTTCATCCATTGTCACCAAGATCATCTAAAACATGCAATCCCTGAGCAATTTGCAGCCTGCCATTCAGAATCAAACCTCATGCTACACTGTATACAATAATTGCATTTACGCAGTATTTCATCATTTACATTGTCTGAGACTTGGTAAAGTCTGACACACTGATGATCTTGTTTGATCCTAAAATAAACCTTGTGAGGTTGGCAATAAAGTTATTCCAAAATGTACTGATGAACTTCAGAGCGGCCAGGTACACCGTTGAAGGTCACAGCTCGGACGTCTCAGAGCTGGGTTCCAGAGAGGCCGGCCGGGGCCTCCTTGGGTGCCCGCTTCCCTGGATGGCTCCCCCTCCAGCTCGAAGCCGCGTCCAACACTATTCGGAAAAATATGGGATTTATGGGTGGTGGGGGGGTCCTGGGGGAACCGGGGCGTCCACAGAGAGGAAGAGGAGGGAGCTCCTCGGAGTGGGGCCTCCTGCTGCAGAGTAGCCCTGGTTCTGAGCCGTCACACACAAACTGTCTTCGCTTCGGGTCTTGGAAAGTATTCGACTCTGTTACCATATTGGGATTTCCTTGTCGCCTTTGTACGGGCAGAGGATGGGATTTGCTGACTTTCAGGTTATCTTTGGCTCCAACCTTTCCTGTTCTACTTCACAATTTTAAAAAGGCTTAAGTGGCACTGATGTGAGGGGACAACATTTAAGCTTAGTTTAAAGGAGAAAAAGTAAACATCTACGCAAAGACTGGTCTTTCCCAGGGATTGTTCATATACTATTCCCTTTATTTATCAAACAACCCTCCGAGATAAATATCCTGGCCACTTTTATACACTCAGAATTCGAGTGTGATACAAGTTAAGAAATCTGAGGGCCCGCCCAAGGCCCGGGCTTTCCCATCACGCCACACCAACCGCCGTGACAGCCCCTCCTAGTCTCTGTCAGAAAGACCCTTAGACCTTAAACCCTATTATCTAGCCGACAAGGGCTCTCTTCTCGGAGCTGGCCGCCCAGCGAAGGCCCTTTATTACTGGCTATATCCTCAAATGCATTTTCCCTTTCCAGCCACTACAATTTTCACGAGCAGAGGGGCGTAGTTAACTCCAGTTTTCCTCGCTAGACTTGACGTGGGCTGATTGCATTTTGCTGACATGCGCTCCTCCCGCTGGGTTGCCATGATAGCCCCTCTCATTTCCACATCCCCAGCTGGGAGGGCGTGTGGCTTTGCAGCCTCTTCTTCCCACTCCAGAAAGAATAGGACAGAACTGCTGTATGGGCGAAAATAAGAGGCTCATATAACGAGGAGCCCAGGTCACTGCTTTCCCACAAGGAAAAGAAGAAAAGCTTAGCCACACGAATTCTTTCTCCAGGCTGCCCTCCCTGAATCCCTCTTCCCCACTCCTGTCCTTTCTGTCTCTTTTTTGAGTGTGTATCACTTGAAACACACAGTTCTATAAACAGGATGAAAATATGTATAAACATCTAAAGACTTATCAATGGGTTTAAATGTGGTATTCAGCCAGAATGAAGTGCCTTTAAAATTTTCAACGACTCATTGAACATTTCTGTCATACTTGCAAGTACGGGAGCCTTTGGAATGCAGGGCCCTCAGGGACTGAGGACTTGCTGGGAGGAGGTGGCATTTGGCCTTGGGGCTAAATGGGGGACCAGGCAAGAGGAGGGAGCCGGTAGAGGTGACAAGCACTCTGGAGGGAGGACCTAGAGAATTCTGGGGAGTGCTGAGCACAGAGGCTCAGGTAAGTGATGACAGAAAGGTGTGTGGTTTCACAAGCAAAAACCTGTCCTTTCGCAGTTTGGGGTGGAACAAATCCAACCGAGGACAGCGCTGCCGTCTGCAGCTCGGGGGAAACCAGACGTCATTGCTGTGTGCGATAGTAGAAAACGTGTGTGTCCGTCTCTGCCCTGGGTTCCTGGCTCCAGGCTCTTGAAACCCTCGTAATGTCCTCAGTGGCCAGAGCACCAGGAGAATCTTCCGTTCTAATATTTGGTCTTCGACCCCAGTTCCCGACACTGTGTTCCTGGGTTCTTTGGAATTTCCTAGGTGACAGCAATGTCTTTTGTTCTAACGAGGAGACTCTGGGTGGGCTCCTGGATGACCCCTGGGTGGGCTGGTCACCAGAAAAACCAAGCCGTGATTACAAGCTGGGGATTTTCTGCCCCACCCCATTCTCTGGAGAGGAGAGAGCATGGAGATAGAGTTCATAATGCATCATGCCTATGTAATGAAATCTCCATAAAAATCCCGGAAGCAGGGGGTTTAAGAGCTGCCAGGCTGTTGAACATCTGGAGGTGCTGAGAAAGTGGCACCCCCAGAGAGGGCACAGAAGCCCCACGGCCCTTCGCGTATACCTCACCCCGTGAAGCTCTTCCGTCTGGGCGTTCATCTGTGCTCTTTGTCACACCCTGTGTAACAAGCAAGTGAACTCTTCCTCCGAGTTCTGAGAGAAGCTCTGAAAACTTGATCAAGCCCCAGGAGAGGGTCTTGGGGACCTACGGTATACAGCCGGCTGGGCCATCAGAGCGCACATGATAGCCTAGATGTGACTGACACGCGAGGAACAGCGGGCAGTCTTGGGGGACGGAGCCCTTAACTGTTGGGATCTGACCCTGTCTCCGGGTCAGAACAGGTTTAATGGTAGGACCTCCAGCTAGTGACACAGAAGTGCTTGGCGTGGGGAAACGCCTGCGCCCCCAACATCTGCTGTCCGAAGTGTGGCGAGCAAGGTAGTAGTGTGAGAATAGGGGAGAAGCACGCGGGATGAAGGGGGTTGTCCCCGCCCAGTGGCCCGGGATGGAACAGAGGGCACTGTTTACAGAAGGCTGTACAAAGTGGTGACCGTGAACCCCAGCTTTGCTTTCCTACCAAGCTGCCTAGCCTTCAGCAAGTGACAAACTCTCTAAGGGTCAGCTTCCTTATTTGCAAAATGGGAATATTATCACCTATTCCATGTGATCATTAAAAGCATCAAATGGGAAGCTGTATTCAAAACATCATGCACCTAGAATTCTTAAGATCACTAGGTGTTCTTTTTTTTTTATCAGTGTCATATTATGGAATTTATAGCATCTGTAGGGCCACCCCCCAACTCTTTTCTCTCTCCATTTTATAACTCATTCTTGTCCCTGGAAGGAAGACGGGGAGGAAATCAGTGGAAAGGGCTGTGATGAAAATCTTCCCAAGTGAGTAGTGAAACGTTGATGTTTAATGGTTAAGAGATACAAACACACTGGAAGCACATCTTAGGGAAGTGATGTGGCCTCAGGGGAGCCTGGAGTCCTTCAGTCCTTGTGCCTCCGTCTGGGCTCCGGGTGCCACAGAACGACAGCCGGCTCCCAGAACTGTCGGGATCTCATTCTGCGCCTCCCAATGGTGTGTGACTGAGCATGAGGCACCGGCTGCCCCGGCACACAGAGAGGTCACGTGGTCTCCCTATGAGCAGGTGGTTTTGCAAGGCAATGGCACCTTCAGCTAATGAGTAAACAATGGCAGGAGGCGGCAGTAGGCTTGGGAAGGGTGACCAGAGTGGTCGATCTAGACAGGGACAGGCTGTGAGAGCTCCCTTTGGGCGCTCACCCATCAACACGTAGGCAGTGCCCACTGTGTGAATCATTGACGTAAACACTTGGCTGCTTTCTTGCAAACCCATCTTTTCTGTCTCAATCCAAAACTAGGGTGCAGGGGCTTTAGGAAAAAAACAAAAACAAGAGGAAGATATGGGGAGACTGCACAAGACTGGCCGCACACTTGCCTGGAATTGTCAGAGGAAAATTCTTTCAGCTCACATTTGTTGAGATTTCTTCTGGCCAGACCTCATGCTAAGCACTGGAAGAAAAACATAGACGAATAAAACATGCTCTTTGTCCTTGAGGATCTCACAGTCTAGTGGGCAAGACAAAGGCATAAGGAAATAAGAGCAACATGAGGTGGCACATTTTGAAGCAGAGAGAGAGGGAATGTGCTGGAGAGAAGTCATGGCTGTCAAGCAGGACACGTGGGGATCCAGGACTCTGTCTGGTGCCCGGCAATGAGCCCAGGGCCAGAGAGCATGCCCAGGCTTGAGGGAGACCTGGAGCCTGGCCAGGAAGGGCATGGGGGTGTCGTCCCAGAACCAGTGACAGCCAGGGTTCTGCAGCCGATGGCGGCCATTTAAAAGCAGGTAAGCCTGGGTTGTCAACTCACCAGCTTCTTGTTTCTGTAGCAGGCCTGCCATGTCGAATATTCTGCCAGCGCTGCATCAGTGTTCACTGTTACTGCTCATGATAACATCCGAACAAAATTCCTACACAACGCCAGCAGCTGCTCCACCGGTTACATTCTCCCTCTTGCCTAAATCTCAATCCATTCTGTGGCAACTGGGCGATCAGTGAAAATGTGGAGATTTGGGGAGAAGGAGGAGGAAGTTCCACGCCCTTGTGTGGAGGGGACCCTCTGGAGGCAGAAGACCAGCCAAGGTGAGAAGTGGCGTCAGATCATCCCAGGTACGGCAGGCAAAGCACTCGGCCCGCTGACAGCGACTGCTCCGTTCTTTCAGCGGCAGAACCGGCCCAGGTGGCGGGCAGCTGCGTTTCCTGCCTGGGGAGCAAGAGCATGTTTCCAGAGGTTGCATAGTATCTTACTCTCTTCTCTCTGACAACCCCCACGTAACCAACACTCTTTTAATGAGGCTTCCATCATACATCACAAGGAAATGAATTTGACTTAAGATTTCAATAGCAATGAAAATGCAATTATCCAGAATTAGCATTTGGGAAATTGACAACCTCCCCCGCTCCGCAAACCCGAGACCGCACACACACACGCAATTTGTGAGACCAACATTCTTTCAACCCACATTTGTTGAGATTTCTTCAGGCCCCCTGAGACACCTTTGTCTAGATAATGCATCCATACTGTTCTGGGTAAATGTTGGCGAAGGAAATTGAAGAGGCCACATGCTCAAAATAAATGGGTAAACTCTCCTTGTCCACAGGGAGACAAGACCATCCATACAGTTCTGTCTCAGAGCCTGGCAGCAAACTCTGCTAACAGTTGGTGTTTAATGAATGTGGATTAACTGGGATGGCCCTGCTTTTCCACCAAGTTTTGAAAGAACATGTTTTTCTTGCTCAAACGAGCCACTACAAACAGCCACGTTGTTCACACGGGGCCCTCTTAGCAAAAAATATTATTGAGCTTCTACTAAGTTACAGAAGCACTGATGTTTGCTTTAAGATGAGGAGGTGAGAGTTCCTACTTTCGATTTAATAAACTTAATACCTACACAGCAAAACACCTAATGAATGAATTCGGTGCATGATACAGTGTAAGGTGGTAAGGCTATGGAAAAAGTGTCAGGCAGGAGGGGCTCGATTGACATTTTAAACACTGGGGGGACCAGGACAGGCCTCTTTTAGAAGGTGGCAGCTGAGCAAGGACTTGAAGGAAGTGGGGGTTATGGCCATGGGGATGTGGCGGACAGCACCCCAGTTAGAAGGGACAACCAGGGGACAGATGTCAGGACGATTCTGCAAGGAAGATGGTGTGACCGGAGCCGGGGAAGAGCATTTGGAGGAGAGGTCCGGCCTGCAACTGGGAGCCAGATCCTGCAGGGCCCTGTGGGAGGCTGTGAGGGCTTCGGAGTTTGCTCCGTGTGAAACGGGAAACGGTTGCAGGGGTTTAAACAGAAAATGAAGCGACTTTCTTATGTCCTGAAAAGATTATTGTGGCTGTTGTGTTGGGAACAGACCCCAGGGGGCAGAGGTGAAGCCAGGGCACCCGTTAGGAAGCATCGCAGTAATCCAGGAAAATGGCGCCGAGGTAGCGAGAAGAGTCGGGCAATGCACGCATCTGGAGGACAGGATGTGATAGGATTTCAGAGTGCAGAGGGTGGCTTCAGGATGTATAATTTGAGAAGATTTCAGAGAAGAGATTGAACTTTAGCTGGATCTTTAATCGAGTAAGATTTGTGAAAAGACTGGTGAAAGGCAACAGGGAAGGCACAGTTAGTTTTTAGAGGGCAGTAGGTAGATTAGTCTGGCTGGAGTTAAGGGTTTAGGAAGATGAGTCATTTGAGATTGAGCATGGAAAGGCAAAAACACATTGCTTTAGGGATCCCTGCTGAATGAGCCGTGGACCCCGGATGAACCCGGCTTATGTTATTGTCCAAACCCAAGGACCCCAGAAAAGGCACATCAGGCCGATGTCACTTCCCCAAAATCATTGTCCGCGGCAGAGCTGCCGAAGGTTTGTTAGCCTCCTCCTGCGTGCCCGCTGGGAGTGGGCTTCTTCCTCCTTTCGGAGCAGCCCCTGCGTCTGGGGGCGGTTCCTGGTTTTAGAGGGTGTCGCCCTGTCGGGCAGAGTCTGCCTCGGGTAAACTCTAGGCATTGATCTAGCTCATTTGCAATCATTAGTCACTAGTTCATTTATGCAGGAGACATTTATTCATTGTTAACTGATACAAAATAAGGAAGAGGATTAACATTACTCAGATATCCTCATGGGACCACTGTGAAGGCTATTTTACATTAATTATCTCATTTAATAATCACAATAATCCTATGATAGAGCGGGCTCTCAAATCAACGTCCCCGCCCCCCCCCCCCAGTGGGGGGCGTGTATATGAAATGTGGGAGGAGGGTGTTGGTAAAACTACAACATTAGGTCTTCCTATAAGGGGTTAGAGCTCTACCAAGGAAGAGAAAATAAGTCAACATTTTCTTTCTCCTTCTTCTGTTTCATTCACCTCGTGCGTGGTTTGTGAAGGGCCGGCTGTTAAGACAGACCCAGCGACACAGGACACAGGTCATCTGCTCACAATTACCTCTGGCCTAGTCCTGATGGGACAGGAGTGGGTGTGTGGGTATTTGCGAGATTTGTGCATATGTCTGTCTAGTTTACCACGCTACAGAGAAGAGAAATTTTTGGGCAGAGGCTCCAGCTAGGAGTAAAGAGTAGTTTCAAGAACCAGACAGAGTGGCTGCTCTGTGACTTGGAGCCGATTCCACGGTGCCCGTTCACGGGGCTGCAGCTGGAGTGGTGAATGAGACGTCTCTGGTCCAAGTTCGTAAGTGGAAGAGCCTGGGGAAGTGGGGCTCTAACCAACTCCAAGAGTTTCCGTGGTTCCCAGGGGACTGCACCGCGCACCAACGGGGCACGGGGGGGGCGGGGCCAGACCCAGAGCCTCCTCCCCCGGCAAACAGCCAAGGGGCAGGGGTCTAGAGGTCAGAGAGGCGTGAATGCTGTGGGAGGTCATCGGGTGCAAAATTACCTCTGACTAGATTGTTTGGAGGTTAAGATTCTCGATAAGCAGAGAAGGTCAGGGTGAAGGGAAAATACAACAGAAACCGTAGATGGTATAAGCATGTATTTCCACAGGGCTCATGCACAGAGATCACGAAGGGAACTTATATAAGGAAGACTGAAAATTATTGCAAGGGCCTGGTCCGGAAGGGCCACGGGTGACTTGCTGGATTGGATCCCACAGGTAACCCAGGGTTCTGAAGGTTTTGAACACTGAGTGACTTGGTCCAAGTTGCGTGTATCCATCGTGGACTCTGGACCCACAAGGATAACTTCAATCCCTCTGTCCAGAACAGTCCCTGAAAAATGTGTGCAACGGGCGGTTTGTGCCTCTTACGTCTTATCTTGAGGCTAAGCATCTCCATTTTTTTTTTAAAACAACTCCTTGCCTTTACGGCACGGTTTCAGCCCCTCGGGGTCCTGGTCACTCTCCCCAGAACACTCTCCAAGTTATTCACAAGCAACTGACAGTTACTCAAGTCTTATACTATGCCTTACAGTCCAATGGAGACTTTGAATGAGGCATCCTATGTAAACATGACGGGAGCTCCGTGATGAAAGTGTTACTTTATCCTCATTTACAGGAGGGAAAGCAGAGGTTCACAGAGGTGAGGTTGCCCAGGGCTAGTGCCTGTCGGGGTAGGATCTGAACCCATGCCTTCTGCCTGCAGAGCCCGAGCTCCCAAACGCCACCCCACTCCACCACCACAACCCTCAATAGCAGAGAGATTCTCTGAGTCTAGAACCCAGAACACCAAGACGGCTTCCGTTCCTGGACCTCAGTTTCCTCACCACCCGATGAGGGGTTCGGACCAGAATCTCTCTAAGGTCCAGTTCTGACACGCCATGGCTTTATTTGTCAGGAGAGACATTGTACTGTAATAGGGCAAGGTAGCAGCAAAAATTGCATTTACTGGACTAATGCTGCCCAGAAGGCAGAGGAGTGAATTCTAAGCCCTGGCCATTCTTCGGGTGTCCCTGGAACAGGACCCGTCCGCCCGCCAGCACCTGGTTTCCACGCCCAGCCAGAGACAGCACACAGGTCCTGTCGGAGAAGGGACACCGCGTGCCCAAAGCACACGTTAACTCAGGTATAATCTTAGGCCCACATGGCATTTTTCTTTTTTAATAATTATAATAGTAGTAATAATAATAATTTATTGATGACTGAAGGGAAATATGCTTCTCATTGGTACAGAGGAAGAGAAATTCAATAACCTCTTTTACCTTTTAGCACTAAAAGCTTGAGTTAAAATGATTGAGTACCGCACTATAAATATAAATATAAAAGGCTATGAAAAGATGAGAAAATAATCCCAGGCGTGCTGAAAGCAGTGGGGCTTGCAGACTGAGTGTGACCAGATGGGACAGGCAGGCGCCTCCAGAGACAGCCTGGCTCACTCAGATGGACACTTGCCATCAGCCAGGGCGAGACGGCCAGCTTGAAAAAGTGTGGCAGCACAGCAAGGTTCTTGCAGCACTGGCGTCTCTCAGAGTCCTCACCCTCCGCCTGGGCCAGGCCGGTGCCCCCTCGCCAGACCACCCTGCCCCGCTGGGCAATGTGGCAGAGCTCCCAGGCCTATTTCATCAGGGCCACGCCCGTTCTCCTTCAGTCTTCTGGACTCGGGGTGCAAGGTTCTTGCCTGCACTAACAATGTCAGGTCCTTTGGGCTCCTGCAACACCTGCTGGGTGGGATTCTCTGTTCTGGCCCCTCTCCAGTAGCCCTGCCCCATTGCCGCTAATCAGCACACGGCCCGTCTCACCATACAGGTTGTCAGAGCAGCTGTCTACGTGTTCAACACTCAGTACAGAGTCTGCATTGAGTCGGGCTCAAGACATCTGACCCTCCCCCGCCAGCTGGAGGGGAGAGGGGCCAAACTGGGAACAGTTTCTTAGGCATGAAAGCATCTCACCTGAGATGGTTATGTGTGTGGTTAAAAGGGAGGATTCTGGGAGGTGTGTCCCATGGACGGCGCTGAGCCCAGAGCTGGGAAACTCATCTCTAATCGAGTCATTCGTCTTTCAGGGCCGGGTGAGGGCTGGGAGTCAGGTGCAGAGCCAAATGAAGTCCGTCGGAGAGAGAAGAGGTGAGAGAGCCAACGGTGGTGACTGGAAGCAGCGGGGATGAGTCTGGAATCATCGCCTGCAGCCACAGGCCGGCACGTTCATCGGGGACTCTGGCATAGGTTCATTCATGTTTGACGGGCCCTCCGGTTCAGTGGCTGAATTCTAGGGTTCTGAGTCAAACAGATGAATTTGCATCCCAGCTCCACTAACTGCTAACAGTGCTGTGGTTGTTCCAGAATTTCTACTCAAAATGCCCAAGGGGAGCCATCTGGTTGAAATAAGGGCTTGGGAAGTTGTCTTCGGAAAGCTGCAGTGGCTTGGTGCTATAAGTAATATTGAAAATAACTCAGTGTTCATGTCTGGGAATGCCTGAGGGCGGGATGGTGGAACAGTATTAGTCAGCTATCCTCGCACTAATGCCACATAACAAACAGCAGCCAAACCTCGCCGGCACATAACAATAAGCTTCCACTTTATGGTCACCGGTGTGCAGGTCCGCGAGGTGACTGCTTTAGGCTACACAGCTGCTGGTCACCGGAGCTCAGTTCCTCTATGTCATGCTTGGCCAAGCCTGGCTTCAAGCAGGGGATTGAGTCCGGGTTTGCTCTGCACGTCGCACCATTTCCTTGATCTAGTGGCTACCCGAGACATAGTCCACTCACGGAGAAAGGCAAGGGCAAGAGTGTAATCCCAACCACACAAGCGCATTGCAAGCCTTTCTCAAGTCACATCCACTGGCCCGCTGTCAAAGCAAGTCTCAGAGCCAAGGGCAAAGCCAGATGATAGGGAAGGCTGTTCCTCTTGCTCTGGTACTAAGGAAAGAGAGTGGGCGGGAATACAGTCAGCAGAGGCGAAGGGTCGAGACCCCGCGTCCTCAGGCACATCAGCAGAGCGCTGAAGGCTGCTGTGTGGGCTCTGGAGCTGGATGTGGGTTCAAGTCTTGGGTCCAGCTCTGACCAGCTGTGTGTCCCTGGGCAAGTCACTGAACTGTTGTGTGCTTTGGTTTCCTCTTCTGTAAAAGGGGAATAATGATAGTGATAGCACTTCCTCCACAGAATGATTGAGACATGAAATGAGTAAATATCTGTAAAGTAAGTAGACCATCTCCTGGCACAGGCCTTGGTAGATGCAGACCGTAAATCTCCAACTCCCTCTGGACGTCCCCTCTGAACACATTGCTGCCCCTCTGGTCCTTTGCCCTGTCGTCTTTCCTTCCTCCCTGTTCAGTTGATTCTCTCACCCGTGCCGATTCAGCCCTGACTGTCTCTCCTCCACACTCCCCGCCTCCAGAGCACAGGGCTGGAGAACACCTCCCTCCTCCCCATGGCTGCATTTTCTCAGCTTTCCCCCACTTCCAGTCCTCTTTCAAGGATTGACAAGGTTTACGAGCCTGTATGGTTCGGGAGCAGGTAGTAAACGAGAGGCCAGAGCCTGGACTTCCCGAAAGGAGGCGAGGTAGAGAAAGTCTGGGGGCCCCTGTCCGCGGGGGCTCCGAAAGCCACTGCAGGGGCGATGGTGACTATGCTGGTGGAGCGGGTGCTGGGTGCGGCCTGGGGCCCGTGAGCTACTGGGGTGCACAAAGCTTCGCTTGCATACTTCTGACCTTTGTCTTCACGATCCTAGCTTCTGTCTCTTAAAGTTTTACCAATAACTTTGTACAAAGAGTCTGGGTTTTGCATCTTATTCTAACTGCTGTTGCCCCAGGAGACCATAAACCCCAGAGGGCAGGAGTTTATGTTATTTTGCACTTGTAGCTCCCTCCCACTCTCCTGTCACTTCCGCCCACCTCCACAGGCCGGCCGGACACCCTGTTCAGAGAAGGAGCTCTTCTTACTGCGTTACATACTGCGCCAACCTGAGGGAAAGGCACTGCCAGGGTCACTGTCAGGGACGAGCCGATGAAGCCCGTTTCTCCACTTCCTAGAATACCTCGGATGTCAAGAGTCGCAGAACAAATCCACACACACACACACACACACGCTAGTGCACACACACATATCCTCACACTGAAACACACACCACACAGGCGCACACACCCACTCTTAGGATTTAATCTCCCTATTTATCCTCTGGATCACCAGCATTTGGGGCAAAGCAAATGTAAAAAAAAAAGGTTGAAGAAAAAAATTTTTCATTTTAAACATCACAGCTAATTCCATTAATTATGTTGTGATGCAATTAAGCATTTCATTTCAAAGCTATTAAAGCTTAAATTATTTATTAATAATTACAGATCATTACCTGACAGTGCTCACTCCGTAGAACAGGTGATGAATAATTGATCAGCTCTGACACGGTTCTCCCCTCACAGCCCGGTCTGAATGGTGTCTGTATTCATACATGTCAGCTTGTCAGTACAGGTGCCTGATTGCATAACAGAAACCACTGTTCTTTCTGTTTCCACGGGATCTTCCTGAATCCTGAATGTCACTGAAAACTTTTCACTCTTAAAGTTTTATAACATAGCCCTGGTTGGTGTGACTCTGTGGACTGAGCACCGGCCTGCAAGCCGAAGTGTTGTCGGTTCGATTCCCAGTCAAGGTACCTGCCTGGGTTGCAGGCCAGGTCCCCAACAATGGGCACATGAGAGGCAAGTGCACATTGATGTCTCTCTTCCTCTCTTTCTCCCTCCTTTCCCCTCTCTCTAAAAATAAATAAATAAAATCTTTTAAAAAGTTGTATAACATAGATTGCCGGTGAGAGAGAAATAATGGTGGTGTTATAGTGATAAAAAGGTACATTTCTTCTCAGCTCCTGTACATAAATGTAGAGAATTACATTTATTTCATCACAGAATCTTTTTCTTACTCTCCATTCTTCCATTTCAGGAACTTTAATAATAAGTATTACTGTGTTATTACTATATGCAGTATTACTCTATATAGTCATGGACACAAATTAATAGTTTTGTTTCAATGCTGTTTGAAGATTGTTTTTAATCAAAACTAAAACAGAATTATTAAAATTTGAATGCGTGAAAAGAATTTCAGGACGAATGAGTGAAAGCTGTAACTGATGAGCAGACACTGCTGTCGCAGAGAGAGAAACCGAAGGCATCTAACCCGTTGGTGTAGCACCGTCCGAGCGGCGGCTCCAAGGCTGTATCTGGGAAACACTCCGCCAGAGCCGCTCATTACCTGCATGGGGGTGGCTCCAGACACACCCACCACGACCAGGGGCCCAGTCACACGCAATCTGCATGGACCTGATGCGGCGACCTGTTTCAGGAGTTTACGCTGGAGGCCGTGTCTTCACTCGACAGGTGGGTTTTTAAGTTATGCCAACGCTGTGCTGGAGATGCAGCCGTCCGTAGGCCGAGGCGGGAGACTTCAGTGGGCTCAAAACACAACTTCTAATAGCTTTATCACACACTCTTTTTCCATTGATCTTCCATCATTTCTCCATCTTTTGGTCCATTTCCCAAGGATGAGACAAGCTTTTCCATTCTAAGCCCAATTGATTTCCGATGTAAAGATTGACCAGTTTCTGGCTCTGTGGGGACCTGCTGTTAGCTTCTCGAGGCACAGAGTCCACAGAGTCTCAGAGGCACTGTGGATGGGTGCAGGAATGCAGGGAGAGCGGGCTTTGCACGTGTTCTGCCGGACCCTGGGCAGCGCAGGCGAGGGGCCGCGTCTTGGGAGTGACTGTCGCCTTTTCTCAAACCCCAGCAGCTTCGAACCTTTCAGCCCCGTGTCCGGGGCCTGCCCAAGCTGTGCTGCTGTCTCTCAGGACCACTTCCAGAGAGAAAGTCTTTACTGCGGTAAAACACAACCAATGCAGTATTTATCACTTTAAGTCTTCACCAGTGCACGATTCAGTGGCATCACATGCATCCACAGTGGGTGTCACCATCACCGCTACTCATGCCCAGAAGTTTTTCATCATCCCCACCAAAAACTCTACCCGTAAACCACAGCTCTCATTCCCCTTTCCCCCGGTCCCTGCCAAATCCTAGACTACTTTCTGTCACCATGAAACTGCCCGTTCTAGGTACCTCATTCATACGAGGGAATTAACAGCATTTGTCCTTCTGCTCCTGGCTTATTTGGTTAAGCACAGCGTTCTGAAGTCCACCCTGTTGGAGCACGTATCACAGTGTCCTTCGCTTGTCAAGACCGAGTAGCATCCCGTTGTGTGTGCCACGCTCTGTCCATCTCTTGTTGGACACAGGTGGTTTCTGCCATTTGGCTTTGTGAATAGTGCTGCTCTGAACGCTGGTGTATAAATCGCTATATGAGTCCCTGCGTTCAAACCTTTAAGTGGAATTACTGGGTCCTAAAGTGGTTCCGTGTTTCACCTTTTGACAAACTGCAACACTGTGTTTCCGCAGAGGCTGCAGCGTTTTGCATTTCCACAGCATACCCCAGGGTCCCGGCTTTGGTTTCCACATCCTGTTATTAGGTGCACACATGTTTATACCAGGGTTGCCTTTTCTTGCTACATCAAACCATTTGTTAATATGTAATCTTTTTTTCTGTTCCTTATAACTTTGCTCGACTTAAAGCCTACTTTGATTAATATTAATACAGCTTTCTTTTGGTTACTACTTGCATGGAGTATCTTTTTCCATTTTTTCACGTTCAATCTATTTTGTCTTTGGATCTAAAATGAGTGTCCGATAAACAGCATAGAGTTGTATCACATTTGAAGATTCATTCCGCCAATCTCTTTTTATATTGCAGAATTTAATCCATTTGCACTTAAAATAATTACTGATAAGGAGGAAATTACTTCTGACATTCTGCTATTGGCTCTATCTCATCCTTTTAGCTTTTGTCTCTTACTTCCTCTGCACTGCCTTCTTCCGTGTTTGGTTATTTTTTGCACTCGATTCACACTTTCATTTTCGTTTGTGTGTGTTCTACAGATATTCCCTTTATGGTTACCAGGGAGATTGCATTTATCGGCCTAAAGTTATAATGACCTAATTTGAGTTTATAGCAGCTCAGACGCAGCTTTGCTCTGGCCTCTCCTCATTATCGATGTTGTCGGTTACATCTTTATATTTAAGTGCCCAATAACATAGATTAATAATTATTTCATGCATTTGTTTCCTAAATATGAGAAAATTAAAAGTAGAGTAACAAACCTACTAGCTTTTTTAGGGGGGTACCCCAGATGGGACTTGAAAAAAATTAGTGTTTATCACTGCACTTACCTTTACTAGAGACCACACTTCTTCACGTGGCCACAGGGACTGCCTGGCTTCGTTAGTTCAGCCTTGAAGGCCCCCCTTTGGAGCTCGGGTCTGGAGGTAACGCACTCCTTCAGCTGTTGGAAGCCTGGCAAGGTCTCAATTTCTCGCTAATTTTGGAGGATCCTTTTGTCAGATATAGAATTCTTGATTGATAGAGTTTTGTTTTGTTTTTTAGCACTTAGGTCAAACCACTGCCTTCTGGCCTCTGCAGTTTCTCTCAAGAATTGACTGATAGTGTTATTAAGAATCCCTTATCCATGAAGAGTCCTTTCTCTGTTGCTGCCTTCAATATTCCCTCTTTGTCTTTGGATTTTGACAGTTGTCCTGGAGAGCATCATTTTGGGTTTATCTTATCTAGTGTTTGTTGAGCTTCTCAAATTTGCGAGTTTTCAGCCATTATTTCTGCAAATATTCTCTCTGCCCCTTTCTCTCTCTCTCTCTCTCTCTCTTTCCTTCTGGGATTCCACAATGTGTGTGCTAGTCCTCCTGATGGTATTCCACGAGCCCCTGGCTCTCATCACTTTAAATATTTTCTTTCTTCCCGTTCCATAGCTTCAATAATTTCAATTTTCTCCTCTTTAAGCTTACTGATTTTTTCTCCTCTTATATCTAATTTTGAACCACTCTGGTGTATTGTTCATTTCATTCATTGTACTTTGCAGGTCCAGAATTTCTTTTTGGTTCCTTTTTATAATGTCTATCATTTTTATTTCACTTCTATTTTTATTTGTTTATACATTGTTTTTCTGTCTTTGTTCTAAACTCTGTTTTAGCTTGTTGAGCATCTTTAAGACAGTTAAAAAATCTTTGTGCAGTAAGTCTAACATACAGAGTACCTCAGGTACATTTTCTGTAAATTAATTTTATTCCTTTTCGTGGACCACTGGTCCCTGTTTCTTTATATATCTAGTGATTTTCTTTGTTAAAATTTTTTTGAATCTTACAATGTGGTAACTCTAGAAATCAGATCCTGTTCTTTTTGTGTTTCAAAATTTAATATAAATGTTACTATAATGCATATTTTTTCTGAAACTTGCTATTTATGGTGATTTTTAGCTATTGATGTTTATGGTTCTGGATCACTGAACAGAATAAATATTTGAAAGCCTTGAGTAGGAAATTGGTATGCCTAAAATGTGAGTTTGGGAAGATTAATTTAGAAAGAGCAGTTTTGAGACTGTTATTTTATTGTTATTAGTGTTCTCTTTTAATTGGTTACTTTAATTTTTTCTAAATACAAAACATGTTATTTATAAGGCTCATGCCTTAGACTTGTCATACTCATAATTTCAGAGCTGGAAAGGATTGTAGCAATCTAACAAGCTTAGGAAAAGTAAACTAATTTTTCTTTGACACAGATGGACACCTGTCTCCTGGCTTCTGTCTTGGATTTGTTCTCTTCTATCCTGCTATTTCTGAGTTGTGCAGTCCCGTATTATATCAATTATTCATCTCCATGGGGTCAAAGGTGGTGAAGGAAGAAATGGAAAGTTAGTGCAATACATTTTGTGATCAGAATGTTAAGAAAAGCAGGAAAAATAACTGTTGATAGCTTAGATCAAAGATCCACTAAGGTTTTTACGTAAAGGACTGCAGGACATTATTCCAGGCTTTGGGGACCATGGTGTCTCTGTTGCCACTACTCCACACGAACCCTGGAGTATGGAAAGCAGCCATGCACCGTGTGTAAACAAAAGGGCGTGTCTGCGGTCTGACATACTTCCTTTTCAAAAACAGGCAGGGGGCGGATTTGGTCTGTTGGCTCCAGTGTGCTGACCCTGGCCTATGAGAATGAATTCCAGAGTGAGAGCGAGAGACAGGAGTTAAGGATTTCCTAGTGAACTTGGACTTCCCTTCATCTCTGCGCCGCAGCCTCTGGTGCTCAGGGAGACGGCGAACTCTCTCCTTCCTCACAGGAGCTGTGTGGGAATTCACTGCCAATGACAGGCACCTCAGTCTACCACACGACTTGTCTGGGCTTTTTCTTCTAAAATTACTTATTCTGGCTCACCAGAATTTTGACTAAATTGTCAGCTGTGTATAACCTATTTTCCTTATCAGCACACCTAAAGGAGCTATTTTAATTCTGAACATTATACAAATTAACAATTATTTTCAAAAGCATAAATATATATCATGTTAGTTTCCCCAGGGCCACCTCATTTGAAAGCACAATCACAGAAAATTGGCCACAATGATGATATTCTCTGGTTTAAAGTCTTTTATAGCAAATGAGCTGGAGAAGCAGCTCTAAAATGTAAATAGTTAGGGGACCCTAGGCTTGCCTAAAAGCTGTTCCTGCGTAGCCATGATAATCTTCTATTTGGCCACTGGGTCACCTCTTATTTTTATTTCTCATTTACCTCCGGTGACACAGCGTTCCATTTCACTGGAGCCCGCAGGGCTCTTGCACCATGCGAGCTTGACCCCAGACCACAGGGCAGAGTAGGAAGATAATAAGAGTGCCATGAACAGGGCTGCCTTTGAAATCTTCCCTCCCCAGACCTTTGGACGAGGCCCCTGGCTATGGTAGTGTTACAGGGTGCAGCCAAGAAATGGGCCCAAACAAGGATTTGTACTAGGGTCCAGAACTCAAGGTATCCAGGAAATATTAGAAATATGTATATAGAATGTTCTCACCCCCACAAGTCTGAAATGGGTGGGGGATGGGACTCATAGAGCATGGCCATTCAGAGCTGTTGGGTATGGGAGCAGCTTTGCAGCCAGCCTCTGCCATGGTCATTTAACATATCTATAACCTTTAACTGGTTCCATAGATATGCTAAATAGCTGTGACCATGCTTTGAGCCAGGAGGATGGAGGAGATTTCCACCCAGGATGTAGCCGAGAGGCAACTCCCCCTAGACACAGCGCCTGCGTGAAAACTTGGAGATGGTTGGTTCTGGGCCATGGGGTCACCCCTGCCCACAGCTAACATAGCAGCCCAGAAAACTGTAGGAATATAAAGTGCTGGCAGGCGTAGCCGATTGAAGGAGGAGTCGGAAATAGAGCTGCAAAGGGAAATTGGCGCGGGGGATTTAAACCCAGGGACAGCAGCCATATCGGGCGTGCTCTTGGAACACGTGGCTTTTGGTGAGAGGGGAGAACCCCGCAGCTTTGGGGCTCCCTTGGCCACGCGGCTTGGGAGGCTGGGAAGCAAGATGTGGCAGCGATGCTGGGCTCTCTCTTGGCGGTTTGGGGGAGTGCAGGAGAGACACTGCGGGAAGGGCTCTCTTGGACCACGCGGC
Source organism: Micronycteris hirsuta (assembly GCA_004026765.1). Taxonomy (NCBI): domain Eukaryota; kingdom Metazoa; phylum Chordata; class Mammalia; order Chiroptera; family Phyllostomidae; genus Micronycteris; species Micronycteris hirsuta. Next base: position 23,338 of record PVJI01023398.1, read on the forward strand.
TGAGGAGTGGGGACCCCTCAGCCTGAGAGACAGAGGCAGGACCACGTGGCTTTGGGTGTCTTTTTTTTGCCGCACGGCCTAGGAAGCAGCAAAGACTTTGCCTGGAAGGAAAGGGGTGAAAGGACTCTTGCTGGTGGGCCATGAGAAGGTGCCACATGGTTTTGGATTAACCGGAGTTCTTTGGATTAATTTGGAGATCGCAGTGGCGACACAGCGGATGGTGTTGGAACCGAGAATCTGCCTGTATCACACTTCTACTTCTTTCCCTGAGATACGGTACCCTGGACTGGGCGGGGGGGGGGGGGGGGGGGGGGGG